>JAQIXV010000091.1:0-103641 GCA_034700625.1 Tectocepheus velatus
ACTCCATAACATTCCATTGGATCATAAAATTGTTATAAAAACCCATTTTTAAGAACTTAATGTCAAACGAAATAATATAATCGGTATAAAAGAAAATTCAATTCACACTTAATTGTGAAACAATTGAATGAATTGAAGTTCGCAATCGGTTTTCATTATTTCTATTTCTTCAAAACTATCAATAAATGCAACAATAATTGACCCGAAGCTCGCGATTAAACAATTGATTCAATCATTTGGTGTCTTCTCAATATGTGATTTTATAATTTTGATTATTGACTCAAATTTTATTCAATGTTTTTTCGATTGAATTCATCAAAAAAGAGAACTTTTTGTCTGAGATATGTTTCCATTGAATAGAATTGCAGTGATTTTAGGTTTGAGTTCAATAACTGGTAGTCTTTCCGTTCATTATATTCTTTTCTCGATTGTATTTGACATTGATACCTTGGAGAGTTTTGTCCTCATTTTTATCATTTATTTTATGACTTCAATGGTAATGTGTTTCACAATATTTTCGTTTTGGATCGAAAAGATATCTTATATGAAGATCTCATCGTTTCTATCAATTGGTTTAACAATCATTTGGTTTATTATTCTAATCATAAATCTATATAACGGTTCACTCATTCTATAGATTTTAACTAAAATTCATTTTTTTTATAAATCTGTTAATCACTTACAGACGATATAATTGAGACAACTGTAAAGAGAGAGGACAAAAGCAATCGTCACTCATCTGTTCACGCATTCATGTATTTCGGTCTAACCATCGCTCAGACCATTTGTCAGCACTCTATCGGAATATTCAGCGCAAAGAACTCAGAAATTTAATTTATCTCTAAATTAAGTCTCGTTTTTAGAGTATTAAATATTATATGAATTTAGAATTTTTTTTTATAAAATACTTCAATAAATAAAAGTTTTAAAACACTATTTCAGTAAATTTTATCGCAAAACATGTATAGAATAGAAGACAATATACTTCGAGTCTTTGAGTTGAGTTGGAGGAGAGAACTATAATAAAGATAATAAAGAATTAAGTTCTGGAGGTATTGACAATCAGATGATGTGTCCAATATATGCAGACAATTGCCTTTAAAATTAATTTTTAAACATTTATTTTCTTTAAAACCTTGATAGACATAATACATTTCAGGATTAGTCTTGCTTGGTCCTTTTTTATTTAGATTTAATTCTCAAAATATCTGTTCTTATGGTATTTAATCAGTGAATGATCAAGATCAATTGAAGAATTTTCTATCATAATATTCTGTTACTGAAGAATAATTTGTTGAAAGTAAAAAACGTTTCACAAATAAATTCATTTCTATTGAAATTATTGATTGAAACTTCAGTTTAGTATCGAAATAATGTTTACGTTATTTATGAGTTTGTCTTCTCTGAGTAAAACCAAAACCAATCAATTTATTGACAATTTATTAGACGAAAGGCAAAACAAATTCAATGTTTTGAACATTTTATTCAATATTTATCTGAAAATCAAATAAAATGATAATTTGCAGCAAAAGGAGTGCCATTTGTTGCTCTCTTTTGTCGGTTTGGGCGATAATTATGTTGACTTTTATGGGAATCCTGTTATACAGTCATGCGTTGGCTTTCGCTGAAGACCTGGAACTGAATGAACTGAGAGAGGATGACAGGAATGGGTTTATCGCCGCCTCCTTTCGCAAGTATGAGTCGGCGGCCCATAACTGTTGGATCGCCGCCTGTCTATACATCGCGACTCTGGCTCTGGCCGTTCACCAGTACTACTATAACAGACGAATCCAATATCAGATTTAATTTCATCCAATTATTTACCACTCCTTCCACTCTTTTACTCATTTTTCTTCATTTTGTGTTAAACTTCTTTATATTTATTTATATTTCATTTAAAATTGTTATTAATTTTTAATTAATTTAATGTATTTTTTGCATTAAAGTCAATAAATTTATTCGTTATTTATTTGAAAAAATATCACAAAACTGACGAATATTTCAATAATTTCTTCAAAGTAATCAAATGTCAGATAATCTCTTCAGAGATGAGAAACCTTTAAATTTTAGACAATTAGAGGTATTTCTGGAAAATTGAGATTTGGTTAAAAAAGTGGTTCTTTTTATTTAAATTATATATAAATAAACGCTTTGTTTATAAACAATAATAAAATATTATTTTAAAATTATTATTAAATACACGAATGACTCAAAGAGTGGCCAAAACTCTGGTGAAGGAGAAGACGAGAGTAACGAATGTCTGTCCACATCCCCAAAACATGGCATAAAAGGGATACATTTGAAAACTGGCCGCTCTGTGAACGCCGGCCACAGCCGCAGACGTTATCGAGTATGCCGTCAAAGGAGTGATTATTCCCGAAACCAATATAAGAATTGGTCCAAAACGAAGGGTTTTGTGCCGACGGAGAGACCCGAAGGCAATACTGGAGGCGAAGATGTGTATCATTATCGATGAAAATAGAGACCACAAGAAGACGTGATACCACATCTCTGTTCACAATATAATTATTATTCAAATATTTTTCCAATAATTTTGTCCAAAAAAAGTCTTACCGACGAAAGTCTCGATCGGGTCGTGAGATAACCCGATGACTGTCCAAAAGGAGTTCAGATTAGAGGTATCGAAATCTCGTGACTGAGAAGATCCCATCGTTTAAGACATTTGTTGTAAAATTAAATTAAAATGACTTTTATTTCCTTAAATAAAAAATAATTAAAAATATTTGTTTTCAATGATTTCATGACTCAAATAAAGTGTAAACAAAATCAAAGTCTATTCAGTCATTACGTAACACATAATACTAAAGTGTATTAAAAGCTATTTGACCAGTGGTCAAATTATAAACTCATCTTATCAAATATAATGATAATAAAAAGTAATTTCTTCATTTGATATTTGTCTTGGTTGAAAATATTGATATTTGATGCCGTTCTGGGTCAATTTAAATTTGGTAAAAATTTTACGTTTTTTATTGAATAAAAATATTATTTGTTTTGATTTTGGGTTTTAAATAAAATCTTCAAAAAAGTGCTGAAATTGAGTTTTAAAATGAATTTTTCCAATAAATTGGTGAAAAAAAGTTTGAGTTGGTCGAGACTAAGCAAGGTCAATCAAGTTCAAGGTCAAGTTTTCATCCGAAATGTTAGGTCTTATATGAAGAAAGACGTCGACGAACCGAAATACTTGGATTATCTCAAACCACAGATACCTTACTATCCATTACTTAATATTCAATTACGAGGCTTTGATTTTGTCGTTTTGGAGAGTTATGCAAAATATTTGCATAAATTAAGTAATAAATTGGGTGTAAATGTCGTCAAGTTTTGGGCCTCTCCTCAGACTTCACTCAAATATGAATTACTTAAACCCGAATCCGAAGTAACCGAAAGTCAATTCGTTTTAAACGTTTACGAAAGGAATCTTCAGATCGAGAATATCAGCGCAAAAATGACACCTATTTTGTTGGAATTACTCCAGAGTTCTGCTCCGGCGGGGATCAGCCTCAGTGTCCACCCACACGACCCCCTACTTCATGAAGAGTCCCGATATATACCTGACCTACAATTGGCTCAGTTTAAGGCAGAGCTCCAAGAAATCAAAGGATCTTTGGATTCGTTTGACATCGAAGAACCAAAACCCAAAACTAAGAAATAATTTTCATTAAAATATTTGTCAAAAATTTATTAAATAAATAAAAAATATTCGAAAATCGATTCCATTTGTCTTTAAATACTATTTCTTCGATTGTCTTTGAGTTTGTTTTGATGTGTCTTAAGAATAGACAATAACTGATAGTATTTCGCTTTTTTCAAATTGTTTTTATGTTTTATCTGATATTTATGTCCTTTTGATTTCATGTGTGACTCATATGCGATAAAACCGGACAAACGTTTCTCACAAATATCGCAAACAAATATTTTTGAACAAATTTCGTTGATTTCTATCTTAGGGACGGGTTTTATATGACTGGGAACAGGATTTCCACTTATGTATGCGTTCACTATCGCTATCGACGGCTCCAAAACCTGTTGTGCCCACAATTCTGGTGAAGAAGTGTCCAAACGATAAATGTTTGGAACTTTTCTATCATTGAGTCTTAAGAATCTGTTGCGAATCCATTTGATCTGATGTTTGGCGTAACGTTTTGTCACTATTTTTAATGATTCGATCCCTTGAGTCAGAAGTGCTTTTGTGATGGGATTCTTGCGCTGGTCTTCAGTCAAAAGCAAATAATTGTGAAATTCTTTGAAACCAATCGATTGAAAGATTCCTTTGGAATAATCAGCGGATCTGTAAAATAGTTTTTATAGATTTCGTAAAAATGTATAAAACTTACAAATTCTGTGCAATTCTCTGCTTATTGTAATTGTAGTGAAAATTCAAGAGTTCGTCGATTAGTCCGCTTTCCATCATTTGGTCCACTCTTTCATCTAATCTTTTATTGAGAACTGATTCCAATGAAATATAAGTAATTAAGAAATTATTGTGATTTCAATCATTAATACCATTGATATCGCAGTCGACCCAAAGTATAACAGAGTTTGAGAACCTGAGAGGACCGCCTAATTGTGAGCCTCCACTCAAAGATTTTTGTTCTTCAATTAATTGAGTTTTTGTTTTACTGTTTTGTTGATATATTTGTAAACTTCTCAATACTTTTCGCCTATCATTCGGATGAAGAGATTCAGCAGAAGTCGGATCCAATTGATGTAAAATTGAATGCAATCTCTCATTACTTATGTTTTTAAAACTATTAGGAAATATAGGATTTGAAAAAATATTGTCTTTTGTCAGCTCTTCGTCTGATTCAAAGTTGTCTACGGGTTGTAAATCTCCATCGAATACAAGAGGTTTGTCTCTAAAGTCTTCATCGCTTTGGATGAGAACTTTCCAGAGAATGGATTCGATATAATAATTAGTTCCGCCCACAAGAAGAGGTACTTTTCCTTTCGATATCAATTCATTGATCTTTAAATGAATCAATCGATTAATGGATTTGTTTGTTCACTAAATCAATATTTTAATCATAAGATTAATACCACTTTAAGAGCTCTGTTCCTGAAGTCAATTACAGTGAAACGACTCAATGGATCTAAAAAGTCAATTAAATGGTGAGGAATGAGTTGCCGTTCCTCATGAGTGGCCTTATTGGTGATGATGTCCAGTCCTTTATAGACTTGCATAGAGTCGGCGCTAATTATCTCTCCGTTGAAATGTTTGGCCATTTCTATCGATAACTTAGTTTTTGAACAACCGGTGGCACCGATTATCACAACTAATGGTATATTATTTGAAGGCATTCTCTGGAAGTAATTCAATATCTTTTTCAAAGACAATAAATTTCGCAAAAATTTCATTGAATTTGAAAAATATTTTTTGAGAAGAAATCACATGTTTTTGGTGTTTGTTTACTAACAAATGATAGCAATAGTTGTATATCTTTTTGAACTTTTAGTACTATTTAATCGTTTGAGTCATTGATTTGAAGGCAATCGTAAATAAACACAAAACGTATGAATGAATGAAAACATTTGACTCAAAGACCACTTTAAATGTCAAACGTTTTCAAATCATTTGTTTAATCGTTTGTTAAACAAATCTGAAGATATTTAAGCGATGTCTTCAACTTTGGTCTTAACAAAAGCCATCATAGAGTGAGTTAATCATAACTTCTTATATTTGATTCAAACATTTAATGAAATTTATTATTTTTTTCTCAAATAAAGTGATTCAGACTTATGTCTACTAAAACTCAGTGGTTTGAACTCAACGGATGAACTACTTCTCGAAGAATCTCTCAGTGATGACAATCATTCAGATATCATAGAAGTCGTTGAGACGGTCACAAAAGATGTCACCGAAGAACAGGAACTCATGAAATCATTTGGTCTTCCCATTGGTTTCACCTCTCGATCGGCAACTAAAAGGTCCGACAAAATGAAGACAAAAAAGAAAAGAAAATTCAAACCAAAGACTGAGTTGTTTGAGGAAAGAGTCAATACAGAGATCGATGTCTTATTTGAAAAATATTGGACTCAATTTGGAGAACAGATTGTCGACGAGTCATGGCTTCACTTGACTTCTAAAACCAATACCGAAGAGATGTCTGAAGATATGTTGAATAAGTTGTGGGAAAAAAATTGGGTCAAAGTCTATACTAAAAGTTGGTTCAAATTTATCGAAGACTTTGAATCAAAATCATTAGAAAAACCAAATGAATCCGACGATGAGATACAGATTTTGCCACAAATGATATCCAGTTGTCATTTGAATGAAGAGTTGAATGACTCAGAAGACGACAATAATAACCATAAAAATGATCGACAATCAGATGAAGAGAAAAACGACTGTAAAAGTGAATCACTTCCATCATCTTCTGGCGTTAAACCCCTCACAGTGACAGTCCATTTCAGTGACAGTGATAGCGATGGACCGCCCGAAGAGAGATCCGTTCACATCAAACGTCAACACGAATCAGATTCTATTGATTTGAGTGAAGAAGTAAACAAACAAATGGAAAGTGAAGTCAAACCAAAACTAAAAGAAGTTTTGAAGACCGGAAAGAAACGAAAGTCAAAGTATTGGCACCAAAGGTATCGCCTCTTCTCCCGTTTCGATGACGGCATAAAACTGGATAACGAGAGCTGGTATTCGGTGACACCCGAAAGGATCGCACAACACATCGCTCAGAGATTTAACCACAAAAACTATTGCGTTATTATCGACGCATTTTGTGGGGCCGGAGGGAACACCATTCAGTTCGCATCGATTTCGCCATCAATTAAAGTAATAGCCATTGATATCGACGAACGAAAGATATGTTTAGCCAAACATAACGCAAAGATCTATGGCGTCGATCATCAAATTGAGTTCATTTGTACCGATTATTTGGTTTTCGCCAAAACGTGTCGTTTCAAAGCGGACGCCGTCTTTTTGAGCCCTCCCTGGGGTGGACCTAATTATCTTAAACAAGAGAACTATTCACTGGATATGATGTCCCCTAATGGCGTAGAAGTCTTTGAAGTGACCAATACTCACATCACTCCTAATATTGGATTTTTATTGCCTCGAAATGTAGATAAAAATCAATTAAAAGATTTGGTCGGAAATGAAAAATGTGTTGAAGTGGAAGAAAATCTACTCAACAATAAGGTTAAGACCGTAACCGCATATTTCGGAAATCTTATCAATTCTTTTTAATCTTCAATTGATTTTAAACATTTATCTCAAATGAATAGCAAACGTATTATTCGATAAAATTTCAATCATAAAACAAATTCATTTTATATTTATGTATTTTAATCATAAAATTATGAGTATTTTGAATAAAATTAAGTTTTAATAGAATTACAAATTTGTATCCAAATTGGATTCCAATCCATTGTTCTCTTTCTTTGATTTCTTTGTCGGACTTCTTCTCGAGTTTATTATGTCCTCCAAATTGAACTCATATTTAGCGAAGATATTGAACTCAAATATATGGGAAACCATTACAAACACTATTGTGAAGACAATGAGTAAAAGTATACTCAAAACTATGAAAATGTTGAACGAAGTGTTGGTTCTGATGAGCAAAAGAGTGCCTCCGATTCCTAATCCAAAGCCAACTGCAAAACAAGTGATACGATAAAACCAAAGCCAACGAAACGAACTGTTGTTCCGCAATATAATTGTTGAGGACTGCCATCAGAATAAGATTTATATTAAGGGATAAGAAAAAGAAGAGAATTGTTTCCATGAAATCAATTTGTTTTGGTTGTCGTCCCTCATCGTCATTATCACTCCATTTGATTTGTTCACATCTGAACATCTCTTCGATGCCATGAGTCGGCTCTTCATTAGTCACAGTTTTTTGGATGTCAACGAAATATCTCTCTTTTCGACCTAAATGTCAAATTCCTGACAAAAAAGCTGTTCTGAGAGTGAATTTTGTTTCCCATAATCCTTTTTTGTTGAATATTTGAACAGAAATTATTTGTTTATTGAAATCAAAGTTTTTCCTCGACTTCGGACTGAAGACAAATCTAATGAAATATCTGTATTTGACTTCATTTGGTTGGCATTTGTCGTAAGTGTATTGAATTTCCTTAATCTGAAAGGATTTGTTGAGAATCATTGCCGACATTAATACCATCCAAAGGAATACATTTATCAGAAACGGAACTAAATTCAGGTCCGGTTCGGTGGTCGGGATCTCAGACTGGACTTTGGGATCAGACATAACTTTAAATGATACTATTTTTCGATCACTTATATCAAAGTCAATGAAAACTAATATAAATTTTATTGAAATTAAACTTTACTTCAAAATACATTTGAATAGAAATGAATTGTTTGAATGAAAATTTCAATTGTTTTTCGTTAAAGTTCTCGCGTTTATCAAAACTAAAAGACTTAATCTAACACTTAATCTAAGATTTAAATTAAAATCTTTAATCGCTTTCCTCTGAATCGTAATATTTTTTGCGAACATTAGACTGATTTCCCTCTGATTTCGGTTCAGTCATAACATTAACGGAACCGATCGGTGGCTTCCTATTAGTGGAACTCCTTTTACTCAACTGTTGTTCAATCATTTCCGCCAATTCTTGAACTTTTGTTTGACGCGAATTATTGTCTGATTTTAACGATTTCTGTTCATTTGATTCTTCATTTGTGACAAAAGTGTTTGTCTGAAGTATTTCATTCATCAATTGGTCATCGATTTCGTAATTGGATTCCTCTTCACTCGAATCGTCGTTATTATTGTCTTTGATATTACTTTTCAAGTCAAGAGTCAAATCACTTTTACGAGTCCTAAGCGCAGGGGTGGGAGCTATCAGTCGTTCGTCTGATTCAACAGAAACAACAGCTCCAGAATCAGAAATAGGAGGATATTCTTCACTCGTGTCTTCACTCGACTCTTCGGGACTTATCTGGTGTTCAATTCGTTGTTCACTGAAACGAATTCTTCGTTGGTTTGCTTTCACTTCATTATTATCCGAAGCCTTTCTGTCGCTTATATTTTGTTTTAAAACCGATTTAAGGCCAACATCTTTAGTCTCAGCATTTTTAGGCAAATCTTCATTTGTTTGATCCTCTGTTTTGATGTCTTCAGATATAGTTTGACTAAAATCTGTGACCTTTGACTCATTAATTGGCGACGAGTGCACAATCACTTCAACTGAATGCTTACTCTTTTGTTCATTTTCGGTATTTTTCTCCTCTTTTATAGAAGTTTTGTTGACCTCAACGGTAGGTATTGTAAGAATATCTTCATTTGTTTCAATATCTGATCCATTGATTCTTTGTTCGACTTTTTTATCGACAAATTTTCTGATTTGTTGTTCGATTGCATTGAAGTCATAATCAAATCTATTTTGTGATATCAATAGATTCCTCTCTTCGTTCAGTTTTTTCATTGCATTTGAATACTGTTCGTCAGTAATCCCTTTGGAATCGACTCCAATACCAAATGAAACCAATTTTTCGTTCAGACTTTGCTCGATATCATTGAAAATATCAATTATTTTCACTTCTTTTCTCTCAGAGGTCTGTCTTTTATTCTTATCTGAACTGAAATCTTCTGATTTTGTCGATTGGGAACCAATTGATTCGTATTTCTTTTCTTCATTAGTTTTGATCTTCTCTTCTCTATTACCACTAAATGCTGGGCTTTTTATTTTCAAAGTTCTTGGTTTAGGTTTAAAATCTTTTTCAGATTTATCCGACAAATGAGAGACAAGTTTTTGAACATTATTTCCCAATTTTATCATTTCTTTTGCTTGAATTGCAATTATTTCTTCAATTTTATGTATTTCCGAGGATTTGGAGTTTTGTTCTTCACTTTTATGTAAATATTTATTGTAATCAATGGCAGACTTATTATGATTAGAATGAACAAGGTCCTCTATCTGTTGTTCTCTTTGAACAAATTTGAATTCTTCCAACTCTTCTTTCAATGTTTGTTGTATTTCCTTATCTCTAACTTTAAGGACATATTCAAACCTTTCCTCTAATTTGATTCTCTCGTCCTTTTCTGAGATCAAATCGGCTTCAGTTTTGGCCAACTTTTGAGTCAAAACTTGTATTTCATTCTTAAGTTCGTCTAAATTCTTATTATCTCCGATCAGAACCTTCTGGTAGTCATTGATTTTATTGGTCAACGAAAACATTCCCTCAGAATCGAGTGACTCTTTTGGATGTCTTCGTGTGATATGAGTTTTGAGAAAAATTGGATCAAAGAATACTTTTGGACAGTGAGGGCACTCCACGTTCTCCCCATTGAATGTCTGACTGTATGTCATCGCCTTTTGTTGAATTTCCAACAATTTCCTCAATTTTTTATTTTCTCGAATCAAATTGTTTTGACTTTTTCTCTCATTTTCTGAACTTTTAATTCGATTGAATTCAGACAATAAGAAGTCAATCAAAACTTGAGAGCATTTGAAGAGTTTAACAAAGTTTTGGTCCATTTGTTGCGTTTCCTATCAAAACAGTATTGAAAACTTTAAGCAAATAATTTCAATAAAAGTGAACATGCTCATGTAAATTATCTTGAACAAAAAAATAATAATTTTTCAATTTAATGAACAACCTAGCTGAAAATTCTAAATGCACCAAGTGTAAGCCTTGATGATTTCCCACAAGAAAATTCAAATGAATTACGTAATTATTGTGCGAAAAGTGTTTATATTTTGCAAGTTTTTAATGTTTAGTCAAATATAAAATACATACGAAAAGTGAATCGATAGCACAAAATCCAATATAAGATCCAAATTCATTGAGAACTGAATGATTTGTGCGAATCTCTTCACTCAATCTCTTCAATTCAATTGATCCAAACTTTTTCCAATCGATGCAAATCTCTTTCTTATCATTAGTTTTCATTATTTTCTTTAATTTAAAAGACTTTGACTTAAAGAGACAATTGTTTTAAATGTTTTGTTTTGAGTGAAAAATCAAAACAAACGTCAGTAGAGTTGTAGTCAATGGCAACCATTCATTGAAATTCATTGAATATTCTGTTATTTGTCCAAAACTTTTCTCAAATGAAAAAAGTTTGAAAAATGTGTAAAAACTTGAAAAATGTGGCCAAACCTCCACTTGAGTTGACTTTAGCCATAATAAAACCCGATATCTGTAAAATTCCTCATCGTTTGAAAGTAAGTAATTGCTAGATGCTAGTTGCTAGATCATTTTCAAATTGTTATCTCTCAAAAGTTTTATTGCTTTAAATCTAAACCAAAATACCTATTGATTTGAAAGTCTGTCAGAAATTTGATTCAAAACAATGGCTTTTATTTTGTCCGATCGGTTGTCACCCGAATGTCTGAATCAGAGGCCAAACAATTTTATGCCGAACACAGAGGTCTGACATTCAATCAAATTATGTTTTGTTTGAATAATTTTTATAAAATGATTGTTCAGATAAGTTCTTCTTCTGGAGATTAGTCACATTCATGTCTTCCGGCGTTTTGTCCGCACATATCATCGCAAGAGATAATGCTATCACTCGTTGGCGACAATTAATGGGTTCGACGAAAGTCTATAAGTATTTGATTCGAGTTTTTGATTGTTTCTGACATTTGTTTTAAAATAGGACTAAATTCGAAGAACCGAATACTATAAGAGGTTTATATGGAATAAGTGATACCCGAAACGCGACTCACGGATCAGATTCCGTGCAATCATTTGAACGTGAGGTCAGATTTTTCTTCCCGACATTCAATTCTCATCAATGGTTTGCTGAAGAAGAGGAAGACTTCCGAAACGGAAATAATATTGAATTTATTGCCAATCAATGGATTCATAGAATAAGAAAATGATTTTAAAACAAATTATAGAAAATAGGAAACCATTCTTCAAATTATTCGATATTTTAATAATAATTATGAAATAAAAGAATAAAAATAAGTTTTTATGAAATCAATTGAAATCTGATATAAAATTATGACAATAGAAGAGAAGAAGTGGTAAATTGTGAGTCAATTGAATTTGTTGATATCAGTCCAGGGCTTGTTTGGGTCTTTCACCTTTTTTTTCTTTTTATCCTCTTTTTTATCCTCTTTTTCGTCCTTTTTCTCCGGTTTTTTCATTTTAGTGTAGTCTTGGTATACAGTCTTCAATATCTGTCGCTTACTTTCTGTTGAATCTTTATAAACCTCTTTTGGAGGGCTTTCAGTCTCTTGTTTGGGAGAAGTTGGTCTCTGTTTGAACTGTTTTTGAGTTTGTTGTTCCACTTTTTCAGCGGCCATTCCCTCCAAGAGATCCCTTTCTCTTGCGATCAGTTTTTCCTCCAAATCAATGATTTGTTGATTCATTTGATCGATGGCTGAATCAAATTGTTTACGAAATTTGAATTTATTGTCTGTCAACTGATTCTTTGCTTTCAATTTATTCCTGTCTTCGATGTCTTTCTGTTTGTATTTTTCGTCGTTCACTAACTTATCAATTCTTTGCTCGAATTCTTCCCGAAGTCGACTCTTTTCGAGCATTTCTTGAGTTCGGAATTTCTCTTCGATTTCCTTCTCTTTTGCTTTAAATAAATCCATTTCTTGTCTTTTTTTGACCTCAAAGTCGAGTTTAGAAAACTGTTGTTCACTTTTGATCTGATTTTGAGTCTCGACTTCAATCTCAACCTCTTTTTGTTCCGATTCTTCCTTAAGTTTAGACAACTTTTGCTGAAATTCTTTACGAATGCGTTCCCTCTCAGCCCTCTGTTGATCCCAAAGTTGTTTCTTATCACTCATTTTCAGAGAAGAGTTTTGTCTGAAAAATATCAATAAAATTATGTTTCGAAGAATTATATGTTTTTTCAAATAAATTTATTTTCAAAACCATTTTTTATGAGAATCTCGAGAACTGAAACTCGAGAGCAATAAAGCCGTCAATTGATTACAAATGTTTGTGAGTTTCACCCCTTAAATGACACTTCACTTGTCGTACACTAAAATTCTCTGGTTTTCCAAATCTTTGGGATCTTTGGGATACAACGTCTGGTCATTAAAATATTACGTAAAGCAGTGTTTTGACAGGTTTTGAACTTCCCCGCCCTTTCCCTCCCCTCCCCCTCCCCCACAAAGTCTCACTGTTTTGAAGTGAAGACAGAATTAGCGCTCATTTCGATTGACTTCCAATTGATTCAAATTTTAACTAAAATTCTTAAAAATCTCTGAAATTGTCTTAAATTTTGAGAATCGATAAAATGGAATCAAATTTCTTTCAAAATGAAGATATTATTAGCGATCAATCGATTTGTGACAGAAAACCAATTAATTTGAAATTAATTGAAGTAAATATTTATTGAAATTAATGACAATTTTTTTTATCAAATCTTTTGCTTATAATTTGATTATCAGACGATTCGAAGCGAAAGAGATTTGTTTCGACTGATTGTGTCATCTCTTTGTCCGGAACTGATTGGTCACGAATTGGTCAAAAGTGGACTCGTTTTGGCCGTATTTGGAGGACTCCATAAACAAGATTTTGAGACCAAAGTGCTGTCCATTAGGTCTCAAATCCATGTCCTGTTGTTTGGAGATCACGGCTCTAATAAAGACCTTCTCCTGAAAGCCGTCCATTCGGTGTCACCCGAAGCCCAATATGTCTGCGGAAACACCACTTCATTCAACTCTTTGACCAAAAACCCAAAGAAGAGCCAAACGGATGAGTCATCTGAAGACCAATACGTCGGCGGAGACACGTCTTCAGTGAAGAAGAGCCGAACCGATGAGTCCTTTCAAAATGGATGTCTTGTTTCCAAAGATTTCGGTTGTCTTTGATTTTGTCTTTTATTTTCTTTTCAAATATGTTTTAATTGATTCCAAATTTATAGCCATTTGTTGTGTCGACGAATTCGAAAGAATGGATAATCGCCAGCATTTGGTCGTCGAAGAAGTGATGGAACACCAGTCGGTGACAATCGCTTCCAATGGGGTGTACACTGAGGTGAGCGCCAATACGTCGATCATCGCAGCCATTAATCCTCTGAAGGGTTCGTACGACTGGTCTCTAAATGTGTGGCAAAACACAAATTTGCGAAAATCTCTTCTCTCGAAATTCGATCTGATCTTCGTTTTGGTCGACTTTCCCGACGAAGAAATGGACTCAAAATTATCAAAAGATATATTGGATTCGAAAAAATGTTTGGAAAGCATTAAAAACGAGAGTAAAACCATTTTACCGCAAATTTCGAGTTGTGATCGAAACGACTCTCAACTAATGGCTAAACTCAGGTTCAGTAGAGAAGAAGAGGAACCGGATCTCATTCCTCACGAATTACTTAAACAATACATAAGTTATGCACAAACTTATGTAAACCCAGTCCTCAATGAGGAGGCGATGGATCTCTTGGAACAGTTTTGCTCAGAGTTTGAGTCGACTGTCATCAGCCGATCGCAGACTCGAGACATCGAAACCCTCTACCGATTGACAGAAGCCAGAGCTCGGGTCGAACTGAGACCAGAGGCCACTAAAGAGGATGTCTTTGATGTAATTGATATCATCCGACACTCTGTTGGCAAACATTTTGTGACTCCAAATGTCGTTCATTCGATTCAAACATTACTTTCGTTGAAAAACAGCAAAAAGAGTGAAAACACTAAAAATTTATTGAAAGCTCTGAAAATAATTTCTGAAAATAGCGGACAAAAAGAGTTTAGTTTCGCAGAAATTGTCGACATTTGCCACAAATTCGAGATTCCATTCGACTCAAGAGACCAGATCTCGGATTCTATCGAAATACTTAATTTACAAAACTTTTTGCTTAAAACTAATTCCAATTACAAACTAATCGATTGATTCTTACATTTATTTCATTGAATTCATTGTAATTCTAATTCAAACCGAAGACTATTATTGTAAACACATTTGTATTTGAAATTCAATTAAATTTATTGAAATAAAAAGAAAATAAATTTTAAAGAAATCAATTGGAAGAACAACAGTGACAATGACTGTGACCTCACTTTAATCTTCTTTTTGACCGCTTCTTCTGATTGTCTTTTGTTAGCCTTTTTAGGTCTTCTCGAAGCAAACAATGGATGTCTTGAGAAACTGATTCCAGATTTCAATTTTCGTGTTCGTTATGAACCGAAAAAATAAATTAAAGAAATAATTATTTTAACTTTAATTTAGATTTCATTTCATTTCGATATTATTTTTAATTTTAAATAAAACTTTTCTTAAATATTAAAAAGTCATTAAAAGTCAATCAAATGAACGATAATTTATTGAATTAAAATAAACAAAAAGTAATTAATATTTAATTTCAATTTTAGTTATAAAATAGTTATAATTACTATTAAAGTTATAAAACAATAGAAAATCTATTCGTTATTATCACTGTTTTGGTCAATACTTTTGCGAACAATAGTTGAAAATCCGGAATCATTTTTGTAGACTTTATAATAGTATTGACCCGTTTCTGAGTCAAGACATCTGAGGAACTCTTCGTCGTGAGTAATGATAATCAATTGAAAGTTACTATTCTTCCACTTCTTTCGGTATTTGACTATTTGTGTGACTGCAGTGGCGAACGACTCGATGTTATGTTTGTCCAAATTAGTGGTCGGTTCGTCCAAAGCCAGAACAGAACAGTTGGTGCAGAATATCTCAGCCAAAGCCAAACGAATGATAAGACTCGCCAACACTTTCTGACCGGCACTACATCTGCCCCTCATATCCATATCAATGCCGTTCTTAACCATAACGACTCTGTAGTTGAAAGTTCGCCGTTTGTCAGCACTCCTCTCCTCTTCATCGCTAACAATCTTAATGTAGTCGATGTCTGTCCCCTTATAGGCCTGTTTCCAAAATCCTTTCACCAATTTATTGATTTCGTCGATTTTCTTGCGATGGAAGTCAGAAACGGCGAAATCGAGTGCTTTGTAGTACTTATTCAAGTCATCAGCAGATGATTCACTGATAACCAGTTCAATAAACTTATGTTTATAACTGTTTTGAGCGCTTTTGAAGGGCTCTGTCTTCAACTTTTGCTCCAAACGATTGATATCTTCAATAATTGGTATTTGTGTGGCTTCTGCTTGAGTTCTAGAGTTCTGTAATTTTTGAATTTGTTTTTCGAGTTCTCTCTTTTTGTTCTTCAATTCAATAATATTATTGAATCCCAACTTTTCTTCTTCTGTTTTCAATTCAATTCTTAAGGATTTGATTTCATTTTGAACCTCAAAAAGTCTCAAATTGTCGGTCAGTTCTCTTTTTCTGACCTCAAAACTCGACAATTCTTGAGTCAAACGATTCAACTCCAGAGTGATGTCGTTCCTCTCGCTTTCGATTGTCGACATCTCTTTCTTATTGATCGATAATTTTTGCGACAATTCTTCAATTTGTTGTGATTTTCCACTTTTAGAGTATAAGACAATATTAGTGTTGAGTCGCTCCAAATCCCTTTGATTTTCTTTAATTAAATTCAATTGGATTTGAATTTTTTCCTGCATTTCAGTGAAATCAACGTTTAATTCACTAATTTGATGATCAATTTCATTGATTTTTGGTTCAATTTCAATGGCTTTCATTTGCGAGTCTCCCATTTTTTGATCCAATTGTTTAATGTCTTCATTGAGTTCTTCAATCTTCTGCTTATAAGAAGTCATTTGTTGCTCTTCTCTCTTCAAATCCAGTTTTTCCTTTTCATAAGAATTCAATAGATTTTGTCGTTTCGTATAATTTTCAGAAAACGTTTGAATAATTTGTTGAATAGAATTGATTTTGTCTTCGATATCATCCAATTTAGTCTTCTTTTCCTCCAATTCGTCGGACAAGTCATCAATACTTTTGTCTTCAGAGTCCAAATCAATTCCAAACGATTTTATCTTTTTATCCAATTCTTGAATATCTCTCCAGATTTGATCGCTTTCAGACGCCTCTTGCAATACATCACTTAATGATTTCAATTCATTCTTTTGTTTTTTAATTTGGATTTTTTCCTTTTCAATGATTGTCTTTAGACTTGAATTGTTTTCTTCACTCAACTCTATCTCTGACTCCAATTTAGCGATACTTTCTTTATGGGAAGCAATCAATTGAACGTTTGATCGCAAGTCATTCAATTGATTCCATTCCCTTTCCTTTGACTTCATTTTGGTTTCAATCTCTTCGACTGAGCTCTGCTTCAAACGGTTCTCTAAATTCTTAACCAAAGAATGTTTGTCGTGTTTTGTGCCGTTCTTTGCAATCCATTCAGAGTTGACATCGCGTTCACAAACGGGACAACAATTTGAACACTCGATTGACTCGATTTGGGATTCGATGAAAGGCTTATAATTTGTCGATTCAGATAACCGTTGTCTCAATTCTTTGAGTTCATTCTCCGCTGTCTTCAGAGTGTTTTCATAATCATCTAATTTGCAGACTTTCCTCACTTTTGTTTCCGAATCTTTTAATTCGCGTTTCATTTTGAGGACACTTTGGCTCTTCATTTCCTTTTTCATCGATTCGGAGGACAACTCATTCTCTTTTTGAGACAATTGTTTAGTTTTTGTATCGATTTGTGAAGTAATTGCTTCGATGCGAGACTTTAGTGATGGATGAAAGTGACCATCGGTTGCGTCAATACTTTCAATGATTTCCGAATGAATTTCATTGATTTGAGTCCTTTTGCGCTCTTTTTCTTTCTTGTCTTTCGTAAACATTTCTAATTTAATTCTGTCCTCATTTTGTTGACGCAATTCTTTCAATTGGTTTTCCAATGAATTGATTTCTTCTTTCAATTCTTTCTTTTCCTTCAATTTCTGTTCCAAATCGGACTTCTTTTTATCGATATTCAGTCCTTCCATTTGTTTGATCTCTTCCTTCAATCGTTTGATATTATCTTCGATTTCATTATACTTTGCCTCAGATTTCCTGAAATCCGTGAGTTTTGACTCCAATTCCTTCTTTGTCTTCATTTTGTCGGTCTGTTGTCTGTTCCAGAGGTCGACTTCGTGTTCATATTTGCTTTTCGTTGCCTTATATTCGTTCAACTCTTTAGACAACTTTTCACAACTTTTTTGATGAGAAGACTTATAATTAGATAAATCGGAGTTTAATTCCAATAATTTATTATTCAATTCATTCAAAACGGAGTGAATATCATTTGAGTCAAGACTTTCACCCGAATCTAATTTCGCTGAAATATTGTCATCGAATGATAGGTTAATCTCTTTGACTAACTTTGAGACCAATTGATTGCGTTCTTCGAGTGATTTTTGATGGTTTTCTTCGTCGACCTTTAATTTAGTCAAACTTGTGGTCAAATTCTGAAGATTTTCGTTGAGTTCTGAGTATTTTATCGATAGACTTCTTTCTTCAATCTTAAGATAAGTTTTGTTTTTCTCAGATTTCTGTCGATTGGACTCAAAATTATCGATTTGTGACTTAAGCTCTTCCTCTGAACCACTGAACAGAGTTGTAATACTACTCTTAAGTCTCTGTAAAGTGTTTTGCTTCTCATCAATGGTTCCTCTCTTTTGACTGATTCGTCCGGAAAGCAATTGAATGGCGTCTTCTTTGCTGACGATATGATCCAAATCTGTCTTAACTTTTCTAAATTGGGTCTCACTTTCGGCGAACTGTTTCTTAAGTCGATCCAAATCTGTTAGTTTTCTCGAGAGTTCGCTCTTCATGTAATCGAATTCACGTTTAATGTTAAGACAGTTGTCGACATCTTTCTGAAGGAGTTTACTCCTCTCGAGTTCTGTTTTTCTCGTTTTCTTAATTTTGTCCAAAGCCTTGACATAACCCATAGAACCGAAGATATCGTCAAACCTTTCCTTAAGAACCTTTCCCTCACTGAGTGGCCAATTGCTGTCCTCCTGGTGACAGAATATCACATTCGAGAGGACAGCCTTCGATACGCCCAACAGTTCCAACATTTCGTTGTTTATGTCAATACACCGCAAATCGATGGCAGTGTTGTCTCTTTTGATGGCAGAGTTCAATGACTTGAAAGTAAAGGAAGGCTTTCCTTTCAATGTCTTTGACCGCAATTCCATACTTCGGGTGACAACACATCTCTTTTGCTGGTTATCAGTGAAAGAGAGCTTAACCTGTGCTCTGACTGTCGCCACATTTGCGATAATTGGGTCCAAAATGAATGTCTTTCCGGTTTGGCTGTTGGGAGGCATCTGACCAGTGGTCACATATTTGAGGGCTTCGATGATAGTTGTCTTTCCCGCTCCGTTTGGACCCAATATTATTGTCAACGGAAAGAACTGAACGACTTGTGACTTATTGAAGTCAAAACTTCTTATCCCTTGAATCGAGACTTTGTCTAAATATGACATAATTTGAGATCAATTTCGCCAAAAGTTAAACAAAAAATGAAATCCATTTAAAAAGTGACGAAAAGTGTAAACAAAACGAAATCAATGTTTTGGCGCTTTTTGTCGTCAAAACAACTCACGTCTGACGCAAACGTTTCATAAGTTTAGCGCTTATTTTGAATTGAAATCCAAAACCAAATTCTTGTGAAGACTTTCCATTGAAAATCATTTTCTTTGAGTTCAAAAAAAATTTATTAAATGAGAGAAAAGAGTTAAGTCTTATTCATAATCAGAATATTTTTCAGTTTATTTTATAAACCAATAAAAGAGTGCTTTTTATCAGAAGATAAAAATTGAGACAATATTTGAAAAAAATGTTTGTTTTTAATATCGAAACAATAAAATCAATATTTTTGTTATAATTATAACAAATAAGTATTGATTGGAAAAAATAACATAAATTTGATAATTAATGGTTTAAAAGTAAAACTTAAATAAATTTAATTTTAAAATAAAACTAAAATTAAAATCAGAGCCAAAAGAGTTGTTATGAAACAGATCTCAATCGGATTCTTAAACAGAGTTTTGAAATAATTGTTTAAAAAATAATCAAAAATATTCTTAAGTTAAACATAAATTAGATAATCGATGAGATGACCTAAAAATCAATTAATTTTTAAACTCATCCATCAATCGATTGCCAAAATCCCATAACCATTAAGAAAAAGTTTATTTACATTCAAAAATTCATTTATCAATTTGATAGGTGTTTCCAAAAAATTCACAGTTTATTAACAAATCACTCTTTTGTTTGAATCAAATAATCAAAACATTATTTTCAAAGAAAATTTTAAATAAAATTAAGAATAAACAGAATTTTCCTTAAAATTTGTGTTTTGAGAGCACCAGTCGAGGACCCAGAATAGGCTACAATTCTTCAATACATTCAAAACAATTGAAACGATTTGATTAAAAACATTTTTTTGTGCCACAAATCTTACGGAATGTCTAATAATAACCGAATAATAAATATTATGAATAAAAATCAAAAAAAGACTTAAAATATTATAATATAAGTAGAGTTCGAGTCATAAATAAAATGCTTTTTAGTGGAAAATATTTATAAGAATTTTTAGAATTGTTTTTCAAAAAATATATCAATGTTTTGGTCGAATAGACAGTTGTGTCATAAGATTGTCAGCAAAACCAATGGTGCGAATCGTTGTATTGATTTGAGTGAAGATTTTTTTAATACTAATTAAGGTTTTTCTCAAATAAATTAATCGTTTTTCAAATACTGGAAGACAAACAAAATTCCAAATAAGTTATTAAAATAATTTTGTCGTCATTTGAGGCACAAACCAAAACTCAAAATCCAAATAACGGAAAAATTTTTCTAATAATGAGGAGGAAAGGGGAGTAAAACTCAGGAAATATGAGTCAAGAGTCAACTTAGGAGAGAATTATTGCCATTGAATTGACAGCAATTAAAACAATTAGCGATAGATATAAACAGCCGTTTGTTTTCGGTCTAAATCACAGAATTTTTGGATAATTATACGTAAAAATTGGCTGAAAAACGATATTTTGTGCTAACATTCAATCGAATTGCAGAATATTAGTCCAATAGTTGTGTTCCTTAAATATCTGTCAATTGATTGATAGTCTTCTTAGAGAAGAATTAATATTAAAGTTATTATAAGTTAATGAAGATATGAGTCAATAGATTAAGAAAAGATGTGACTCAAAGGCGAATATTTGTTGACAGAGGGCTTGTGCTCGCAGTCGATGGACTCGACCCGTTGTGCTGATGATTATGATTGTGATAACTTGTGTTTGAATTACTATTTTCGTTGTTCTCATCCAAATCGATATCATTGGAGACCAATGTCTCGATCAGAGGCGGCGGTAATTTGTGTGCTATTCTATACTCTTCCCAACGCGCGTCGTCCGACTCGTGTGTAGCCCAACGTTCCCCAACCCTGGCCTCCAGTTCTCTTAAATCACTCCAAACCTGATAGTCCTGCAAAAAAAGTAATTAAACAAACGATTAATCAATTTTCTAATGAATAACAAATGAAGGGATGCCTCACTTGAAGCCATGCGTGAAGTAGAGACTTCTCAACTGTATATCGCTTTCGAGTCTTCACTTGCAATAAATTACTTATGAGATCAATAGCGTCGGGCGATATGTGTTTCCAGGGCTCGGGAGGACTGTTCCAAACAAATTAAAGATTTAATTGAATCTCAAATAATTTGTTTTAGTGATAATTCAATGAAAAGGACTACTGACTACATAAACGCCGCATTCGTTATCTGATCGGATATGTCTTCTTCTTCATTGAAAGGAAAGGTTCCGCTCAGACTCACGTAAATGATGACACCGACTGACCACATGTCTGGTGTGGAAACAATTAATCATTAATTAATAGAAAAAACGCATCAATTGATTGATTATTTACCCAAAGATTTATTGTATCCTTTATTATGCAATACTTCTGGCGCTAAATAGGCCGGAGTTCCTATCGATCGATAAAAAACATGTTATGGATTGCAATTCAATTTAAAAGTTTCAAAGGAAGGGGTGATTAATGAGCAGACGATACATACCAACAACGCTTCGGCGGAAAGATTTTTCTCCAATAATTCGGGCGAATCCGAAATCACATAACTTTACCTTAAGTTTGAATTTTAAAAATATTAGACTTTTATGAGAAAAAACAATTCAAAAATAAATCGATTACTTGAGGGAAGTCTGAGTGCGAGGAAAGCAAAACGTTTTCAGGTTTGAGATCGCAGTGACAGATGTGTCTGTTGTGTAGGTATCTCAAGGCATGCAATATCTGTAACGCAAACAAATCCATTAAAAAATATCTATTCATTGGTTAATTAAAATCAATAAATACCTGACAAATGAGAAATTTGGTCACACGTTCTGATAGTCTTCCCGACGGCTCCTTATTATTGATAATCATTTCCAACATATCTCCACTCAGTTTCTCCATAACGACGAGAATCCTTTCCGGGTCTTCAAACATCTTCTCAAGATTAACGACTCCCGGATAGTGAATGTTCTGAAGTATTTGCACTTCATTTTTGAGTTGTGCCTCTTGTTTGGTGGGGAACCGGAGTTTGTCGATCACTTTGATGGCCACCGAACGGCCAGAAGTCTTATGAATACCGCCATAAACGGTACCGAATTGTCCGGAACCCAACACTTCATCCGGAAATATGTGGTATTGAGAACTTATATCTCTCGTATCAGAGGAGTGTCCCAATTGGTTCTGATGAGTGTTAGTCACATATTTGCTGTCAGTGGTGGGAGTGAACGGCATGAGAGCCTGTCTGATAGCCGACTCCCATGTCTTTGCTATTTCAATATCCTCGCCGACAAAGTATATAATATTTGTTGTCTTTATTTCAAAGCAATAGAGCGGAACACCATTAGTGTAGGTTTGCGATCGATTCCAATTGATTTGTATTATTTCAGTCAAAGGTATTTCTTTGTAGTATTTGGAAGACGACTCGTTTTGAAACATTGTTAGAGCTTTTGTGTCGAGTCTCCAGTAATGCCTTTTCCTCTGAATTAGTAGTGAAAACACAAAAATCAATATAAAAATTGTTCGCAAATAATAACAAAACATAAGAAAACAATTGTAAGTATATTAACGTGTTTTGCAATCATTAGTAGAAAAACATCTGAAAAAAAGAGTGGAAATACTCACAGAATTGTCTTTATTAGTGTAATGACTAATCCAACCCTCTTTTAGTACTTTAGAACCTCTTCTTTTGATATGTTTGACACTCTGAACGATTCTCATTAATGGTATGTTATTACTACTCGTCCCTCTGTTTTACAACAAAAACAATTCATATTAGAGTTCAAACAAATAAATCAAAAAAAAATATTTTTTTCCGTTTAATAAATCGTTTGATAAGAATTGAAAGAATAAAACAATTGAAGAGAAAAACAGTTAAACTTTGGGCACAACTTACGTGACGGCCTGTAATTTGTTTTGGAGCTCTTCCTCATGCGATCCGTTGCCCTTTTCGTTATCGTTCTCTAAATCCGATTCATTTTTGTCGTCGTCTTTCTCTATGCTGTCGTCTTCGGGACATTCCGACCACTCTTTGGGGGCCTCTCCGGTGCAGTCCATTGGAATCTTTTCCATACATTTCTTATGAACGTTGAACTTACAGTCCTTGCACTGCAAGCCCTGTCTGAATATGCCTTTCAATAGCTTTTTGCAGTGTTGACAGACTGTCGGAAGTTTATACGAGTGGACGACAAAAGTGTGCGGCACTCGTATACGTCCGGCCAATTTGTTTTCGACCCAAGCGGGACGACCCGATTGCACCGAACTGGTTGTTGAACTCGAAGAAGAGTAACGCCTGTCCCGACTCGGAGACGTTGACTCAGAGACTTTGAGAAACTATAGAAAAATATAAATCTATAAAAAACTGTTTCCAATCTATAGTCGTATCGATATTTGAATACTTTTTCTTCGAGTCTTGAGATGATTGTCATAAATAACATACTTTTCATTCAAATTAATCAAATATTTTATCAAACAATTGAAAAATAGTTTCCAATGAAAGTTCAAAAACTAAATAACATATGATTTGAGAGAACTTTACTGAAAAACTAAATAACCAGTTCTTTTAGTATCAAAAGGAGAGCGAATGAACTTAAAAACCAACGGAACGGGTGGTGACTGACGAGTGAATGAATTTTTAGATAAATTTAATTTGAAATCTCAGATGAAATGACTTCAGAGTAAAAGTAAAAAATGACAAAAACGATGAAAAAAAAGAAGAGATTAAAAACTAAAATAAACTAAACTGGTTAACTCAAAGAGGATATCAAAGCATAACTTGAAAATTGAAAGTAAAAAACCTTTTCCAACACTTTTCAGACCACTGGGAGTTATGTGGAGTATCACTAATATAATCGAAAACCAGTTATGAATTTGATTTTGAATTTCAGTCAAATCCCATGTCTTTTAAGAATTCTTAAGTGAAAAGACATTTATCATTGAAAAGGAATTTAAGAACAGAATAAATCTGATGGCTATCTATCTATAGCTACCAACAGATAACTGTGACTCTCAGACTTGGGTGGGAGAGGAGGGCTGGTATGGCATCGGAGAAAAGACAAGAAAAAACCCTCCTTTTAATTACTATAATAGTTATTACGAGTCATAACGAAGACAGAAGCAATTGTATGGCATTCAAAGTGTTGAAAAACGGGTCACGTGTTTAATGAAAGTTATAGTTTCAGGCGATTAACTAATTATATAAGTATTGGGTTAGTATTGAAATGTATTATATGTGCGTTAAATGCGTTAAACGTAAAAATTATTTGCGTCAAGAAATGTGTAGTCACTGTGTAGTCAAGAAATGCGTTATTTGACTAAAGTCTTAATTATTTTCAATGAAAAATTATTTTTTACTTTACATTAAACTTTATTTTCTCCAATCAATTGAATGACTTTGAGATGAGAGGACCCAAAAAGTTTTTTATCCGCAAAAATATATAACTCAATGCTATTTCGAGAACTGTATGAATGGGAGAATTGATTCGTATGTCAATGAGATTATAAATCATAGGAAAAGCAAAAATCAAAACACATATCATATTTGGTTAAACCCATCAACAAATTTCTTAGCCATCGATTCAGACGAGGACTAAAAATATGTTGACTATAACGTAGGGCTCAGTATAATATAGTATAGGACCTGAAATTGCATTTAGAAATCAAGGATATAAAGCCTGACTTCAATTAACGAATCTGTTCTGGAATTCATTAATTAGAGTCTCACTTATAGTTAGATCAGTATTGGATCGATATATAAGAGGATAAATGTATTTTTCATCATTTAATTCAATAACAAGTAATTACTTTTAGTCCAATGATTTTTGTAACTCAAATGACAAGAAAATAATCGACAAAATTTTACTCGATTATAGTTCAATGATTTTTCTCAGACGATATTTTTAAATATTTGTGGGAAAAAAATCTGATTTATTTGATGACTAAAAATAGTAATTAAAACTAAAAAAAATCTAATAATTTAATCATTTTATAAATGAAATTAATTTTTAATTACATTTAAAAAACAAAATTTTTTAATATATTCAAAATCGTCGCCAAATAATTGCTTTTAAAACCGTAACTCAGATGTGGGGGTCATTACTGACAATAGAGTTGGCATTAATTCAAGTCAAAGACGGCATTCAATTGTATTTAGCAATAAATTAAAGATTTGTTTTAAATATTTGGCAAAAGATATAACTTTTGATTAATAAAGAAAAGTTATAAAATGTATCCAAAGGCTATACATTCTGTAACTAATGAATAATTTGTGGTCAAATAATAGCAAACAATAGTTGACCATTGATTTAGCCATAAAATGAAGACTCGATTCACATTTTATGACTTCAATATGTCAGTGAAAGTGGTTATGGCTTTCAATTCTAGGAATCAGTTTCATTAAAAAACTTTATTTGACAGTTATAAAGATGACCAAGATGGTGATAACCAAGGTAGAACTGTTACATAACTTATCTAACGTAAGATTGTTTGATAAATATTGTCTAGACAACAATATTCAGGGATTGTTTTTAAATATAACCAAGGAAACACGCTTTAATCAAAAATATTTTTCAATAATATTTAGATTTGGGTTATTTTCAATAAAAAAGTGTCTTTTATTTCAATTTGTGTCAACTCTAATAAAAATGTGACATTTTAAACGCATAGCTGATTAAGTGAAGTTCACCTTGCTATACTACCTAGAACCATTAGATAACATAACAAAATCTCTCCTTTCGATTAGTTTTGACCGAAAATACCAATGAAATGCATTAAACTGATTGACTCTCTAATAGGGTTTATAACAAAAACATTAATTTTGATTACTTTCAGAGACCGAAGACTTTCGAGTTTTGTTTTGCGATAAATAACTCATAAATAATGAAAACTTCAAAAGTAATTCCCGTTTGGATTATACGAAAGAACAGCACAATTGCTTCAAAGCTAAAAAATTCAACTAAATTCATCTAGATCATTCAACCAGTTTTATCTACTTCATTAAATGGCTCTATATTACGATTATTCTGTTCGTGAGATGTTGTGCACATTTTGTTAGATGTTGTGCACATACTGTTAGTTGAGAACAAGCAAACAACCAAGGTCATTATAGCTCGAAAATCTTGTTCGAAAAAAAACTCATGACTTCGATAATAAAAGTTTAATGAAATCGCTTATCATTTATGGCTTTAAACCTTTTACACTGTATTCTTGGTCTCAAGTAATTTGACTAATGGCTTGAATTTTAGTTAATTTTGAAATTATTTTGTATTTGACTCCAGAATGCAATAAATTAATTTTTATCGTTTAATCTTGATCATTTAACGATCATTGGTATTAGAGGCTCACATATCTGTTCCTCAAAACACATTTCAATTCAAAGAATTTCGGCAAAATTTTTGGGAATTTTTACATTTAATCCAAAAAGTATTGATTTTAAGATATTTTGAAAAAATACTTACATTTCTCATATCATCCGAAAGAGTGGGTCCACTAGAAGTGGTTCGTTGTATCGACGACTCGTTTGTGGGACTGTTTGGCACTAAATAAGTTGATGAACGTCTTCGACGTCCGTGAGTGCAATTGTTTGGTATTTTATAGGCACACCGTTTGTGATAATTAAGTCCACAGCCCTCGCACTTCAAGCCCTGTCTGACTAAACCGAAGAGCATTTCACCGCAAAAATCACAGAAAGTGGGAGCTTTGTATGAGTGGACGACCAGAGAGTGCGGACGAATCTGTACCGAATCCGATGGACTATTGCCTGAAAAGGACAGGAAAAACAAAATTATAGTTAATCGGAAGGAAAGCGAGAGATAAATGAATAAATAATTGTTTGTTTGTCAGATAAAAGCGAAGGAAAGCGTTTGTGTTTATGTCTGTACTTGACATTTGTTTGGCTAATATTTAATGAATACCTGAAACAATAATTTCAATGAGCGCTCCATCGGTTACATCAGAGGCGGCATTGATCGGCAAAAGCATGTTTTGAGAGTTATAGTCGTGTCTGAATAGAATCAGTCGTTCCGTTAATCGATTGAGGCCATGGTCGGGGTACTGGTCCACAGAGAAAAAGGACATAAACATCACTATTTTCACTTCATTGGGTGAATCTGTGTTTACAGCTAATCAAGTTATGTTGTGCTGATCGCACCGGTCCTGACCTTAAAGTGCGGATCACCACAACAAATATGTTGCCGTTCATCACAACAACTATAATACTAATTAGAAATTCAATTTTCGTTGAAAAAAATATCAGTAAAAGCAAGCCTTGAATTAAAGCAATTTAATGAGAAACACATTCTTTGCTATCATTTTAAACAATTTTAAGCAAAAATTTAAATAAATTTATCTTTTCTTCAGTTCGTTATGTCTTCCCATTATTTAATAAATAACTCGAAGTAAACAATGAATACAAATAATGTTCGTATCGTTTAATGATTTAAAGATGTTTTTACTTTTGATTAATAGGTTTAATAATTCATAAAAATGAGTCGTTTCTCACGAAATAAATCGTAAAAACATTTAAATCAATGCTATAACTGATAGTCATTGAAATTTATTATCTTTTTTTTAAACTAAAAAAGTTTCTCAAATTCTGATAATTCAGTAAACCTTTTGACGAAAACAATTTAATTGATTTAATTGTCAGACCTTTCTGTCAATGAAATTGCAGGCACACTCTTTCAGTGTCTTGAGGGTGAGCTCACTTGTGTCCACTTTAACCGTGTCTTTGATGAGTCCCGATTGCATAAAGAAAGACACCTCTCCAGCCACTGGCACCTGAAGAATAGGCGGTTCCATCGCTACAGACAATTGTTTAACAAGAAATTAGTCTAAAATTAAATGTTTTTTAATCAAAAGTCATTACAAACTTTAATTTGAAATAACTTTTTGAGAAAACGCAAACAAATATCCATTGAATGCATTCAAAACACAACTAATATATAAAACTAAATAAAGTTTTAAATGCGACGAAAGCTTTTGAATTAATTAAAAAACAAATTTTGGGTCAAAACAATGCATTTAAAGCCAATTAATTGGACTTTTCGTATCTATTCTGAAGGGTTTCCAATAAATCACTTTTAGTCTGATTTTGAAATGAGTTGTGCTTTGAATCAAAATTAAAGGATTTTTTTACACAAAATTTCATACAATTAATGGTTAGACTATTTTTCGACTGTTTTTTCCTATTTTCCTAATAATAGGTCTGTTTTTGTTTGAAATTACAGACAAACCCAATGTTTGCGTTAAGTAATCAAACATTAGATAAATTTCGGCGAAAAAAAAAGTTTTATTTATTTCAAGTTTTGAAGCAAACGATTAATGAGTATACGTTTAAAAACAAAAATTAATTAAACAATTCAAGCGTTCAGTAACTCACTCATGAAATTGAGGGCCAAATACTATTCAGTACTTAAAATAATTTTTTGATTATTAATTGCATTTATTTGACAAAAAATTTATTGCATTTTAATTGTGTTTTATAGCAAATGAGTAAATATACCAAAAGTTTCGTAAAAAATCGTTTCGCAATTGAAAACAATTATTGCATTTCTGTTATCAAAATGTTTGTATAAATAGTGATAACAAAATACTTTTACATTAATTGAAAAAACAAAGAGTTTTCTGCTTTTAATCAATAAATAGTGAAAATTATAAAAACAAAATGTTTTCACGAATTAAAAGCACTGTTTGTCTGAAAAAACAAATCCTTAGATCTGTTGTCAAAAAAATGTTTTGACTCTAAACTCAATACAAAAGAAAAGACAATAAAAAAACAAAAATAAATGATTAATGAAATCAAATACAAAAGACTTACCACTAGTTGTTTGTCTTCAGATTTTTATTGTATATAAAAAAATTTTTGTTAAAATCTTATTTGAGTAAAAAATTTCGACAAATTATTCTCATATTTTGTTAATTGGAGTAAAAAAATTAATTAAACTTTAATTGAAATTCAATGTAAATAACAGAATATTGTCGTCGGTGTGAGCTCTGGCCTCAATGGGCACAACCTGTTCGGTATTGCCGTCAGAGTAATGGCGATCGCAATCTCAGTCATCGCTTGAATTGCAAACCAATGTTTTCCTATCGATTCCCATCTCTTACTGTCATCTGTCGATCACTTTTGCTCTCAATTCATGTGTAAAATATTTTACAAGAATTTCATTTAACGGCAAAAACTATATAAAAATATTTTCTGCTTTTACTCCAATTTTTCCATTAAATATTGTTTACAACAAAACTATTCACTCTTTTGATCTCTTCTTAAAGGAGCAAACAATTGATATTCAAATTTTATTATTCTATTACTTTTAATACCTATTATTTGCCTTAATTTGGTTTTTATTCCTTATTTTATGCCTTATTTGGTTTCAAAAGAGAGCTTTTCCTTTGAATAATGATTTTCAGTCACAAAATAAGAGCTTATAATCAAATTACCAAAAGTTTTATACAATTTTTAATTACTTTCAATTGATTTATAGTTTTAATTAAAAGTCAATAATTTATTCAAAATTTCAATAATTAATATAAATATTAAATAATTTGATTTACATTTTCTGAAACAAATTCAACTGAAGAATAGCCTATGAATTAGATTTATTGTTCGAACGGGTGTCGAGTACTTGGGCTGGAGTTCAACCAATAGTTCAGCGAATGAGACCTTATCTGAAATTATATGAAGAGATGAAAAATATTTTTCTTTACAGAAAACTGAAATATATTACCCGCTATCGAAGCAAATGAACCGAAAGGAGGCATTTCGAAGAAGACAATGGCCTCGACTAGAGATGTGCTTAAGTCGGACAGTCTTAAGGTTCCCCTTAAATAACTCCATAACATATTTTTATCGATTGAATCTATAATTTAAAACAATTTAATCAAAAAGTAATTCAAAAATTTGAATGAATTGCGAAATACTTTTAATGCGTTTCTCTGTCAGCGAACGAATAGAATCGACGAAATCAGATCTCAATGAAAGACATCTTTGAGCTGAAGATACGGCGAATTTGATTTGCCATAAACTGAAACAATTGCTTTGTTTCGTCAATTTTGTCAGATCTATGAGTGGAGACAAAAACTCAAGCCTTTCATTGGAAGCGCAGTCGAAGAGCAGTGAACACATCTTGTGTTGAATTTCTGACTCCAGTTTAATGTCTGAGGGATTGGATAATAAGTACTTCGAAAATGTCATAACTATCCTGTCGTTTGAAAACTCAGTCGTTGTGTTGACCTAAAAAGCATTAAATTATTGATTCAATTTTAAACCATAACGAGAAGGACATACTCTATGAGCCCAGCCTTTGACCGCATCCTTCATAACACTCTGGGAGTGAAGACTTTTGAAACCCTTCGGGTCTTCACTGTATGGCAAACAACCAGTTTTTTGTTTGACGTACAAAACGCCGTCTCTTTTCAAAAGTCGTCTGAAAATTAAAAAAATGATTAATAAAAGAAAAGATTTGAACCAAAGAGGACTAACTCCAAACAAATCCAGTTCTTGTCTTTTTCGAAAGATATCCTCCAATAGCGCTCGTCGTCGACAACAACTTCTTCGAGGAGATGTAATTCTGAGAGAAAACAGGGGGCTCTCAATTTGATTATCTCAGAGGACTGGTTCTTATTGATGAGAACGCACTGGAGATTAACGTAAACAGTCTTTCCGGTGTCGATATCACGAGGAATGACGAGTCGGGGTTCGGCCGCCAATACATACAAATGTCTGAAGGCTTGTAAGTGATAGCGATTGTCATTACTATGAATCGGAAACTTCGGGAAAAACGCAATTATAAGAGTGGCCACCGCTTCGGGCGTTGAGCACAGGGTCGACCGACAACCGGCCAAAAAGAGTAAACCCATAGCCATGTGTATCGCCATATGAGACCCGTAGAGGACATACGCCTGATTCAGACGCGATCGTAAATAACGACAAACGCGTAAAACCTCTATATTTCCGGTTCCAGACATTATTATAGCCAAAGAGACGACCAGAACATTGAGACAGGACTCGATAGTACTCCTTCCCGCCTGTTCTGCCAAATGGGTCTTTGACGACAACGTTATAAACCTTTGGGTATAACTCATAACTGTTTTGAATGCCTTTTGATTTGCAGAACCGGCATATCTGAGTGAGAGTGCAAAGCAAGCGCCGGACACTATATTACAGTAGGCCTGACTCATCGTCTCGTAATCTAAGCGATCATTTGTTTCGTTTGGATTCCTTTGGAAGGCATTGTCCGAAACAATTGAAGGCATATGCGATTCAACCCATTCTTTTGTGGGCCTTATGTTTGACCACATAATCAAAGCTTTGCAGAGAGTTCTCAATAATATGAAGTCGGGTCTAACCATTTCCAGCAAATGTTGAGTGTCTGGAACTTTGAACCATTCCGCCACCGCTTCGTTGTTTGTGTCGAAGAACATCATTCCGAGAGCGAGTGTAGCGCCAGGACTGGTAACGTCTGCGTTAATACAATCGCCTTCTCTTATCTGATAACTGGGAGTCTTGTATTTCTCCCTCTGGAGTGCAGTCAAAGGTCTTTTGTGTCCTCCGAGCATAAAGTGGCACAACTGGTCAGCCATTGACATACCCTCTGCGGTCGACACCAGTCCTATCATATCATTACCCTTTCCGAGAGTCACTAAACCGAAAGCAATTCCTGCGGCCAAAGCATAAGACTCGCGATCGATGTAGTGCTCCATTTCAGGACCGGGCGGTCGACCGATCTCTCCGAGCATTACTTCTGCGATGTGGTGCTGACCACTCCCTTGATATAAAAGACCGATTCCAAGAACAGCGGCCACTTGAACTATAGGCGGAACGTCTAACTCAGTGCTTGTGGGAGGAAGGAGTGCCTCGACGTGAATACTCAGAACTTTGATGGCCGACACATCCATTGTCCCCCTTTTAGCGGCGGCCAAACCCAAAAGGACTGCCACTCGCGTCAATTCATTGCCTTTACATAAGTAGTCGTGAATACTCATAGTTGAGAGACACGCCAAATGACCGTTGAGACCAAGAGCCAAAAGAAAGCCAGCATGCTCGTTTTGAGCGTCACTCGACAGGGCTGTACTCGACAGCGAGGAACTGCTCTTCGGTCTGTTGTACACAATCCAAGACGAGTCGATAATTCCGGAAGCATTTGGAGATATTCGAAGACCTGCGGCGACGCCGTTGTGAAAGAGTGGCCACGTATTCATGTTTTGTGGGACTTCGATGTGAGACAAGTCAATGGTGTTATTCCTCGGCGGAACCCTTCCCACTAAATTCAGTTTCGGAATTGGAAACGTTTCGGCCACTACTGGAGTATAGGACCTGAGAGTCAACATTCCTCTGCCGAGTGGGAGAGCCATCGTTCGGATGCATATCGTATACAAATGTCGTTCTTGTTCTTCAATGAAGTCATGGTCTGAGACTCCGGGTCTCTGTTGTATCGCTATTTTAACCGGTTTTGAAGACATCAACATATGGTAGGCTTCGAGTATTCGTTGGTCTCCAGGAAACAAAAGTTTAAGCAAATCGTAGTCTAAATGTGAGATCCCGTCCTCTTCTGCTTCAGTAGAACTGGAATTAACTTTTGCTGAAGAAGTCTTCACCGGTTTTTTAAAGGGCTGCTGAAGTGCCAACAGATCCGGTCGACCAATTAGTTTGAAACACGAACTGTTCCACTCATTTGAAGGATGATTACGACAATAGAAGATGGCGTCCCAGAGAGGTATAGCCAAACCCGACGGAAACATTTGGAGGTTATCTTCTTTGATGTCGAGTTTGTCCATAAGAAGTATTGTTTTCTCAAAATTGTTATTCGACTTAATTTCAAAATTTGTTTCGGTTTCAGATTTGACGGAATTGATCGGCAAAAGAACTTTTGTATCGCAAATAAATTCGGTTTGTCTTTGATTTGCGAAAAGTAACAAAAAATTGTAAATATTTTTAGTAGTTTTCGCGATATATGGGAACGGTTTGAATGGCATTTGATTAATCGTATCCAATAACGAACTGATACTCGAGTGAACTGATGGACAGTCTTCTGTGAAATAGGAGGGAATTGAAAGGTTATTCATATCCTCGTCTTTGATTCGGGACTCAATACTAATAGAACGGCATTTGTTTGGAAAGTCTTTTATGTAATGAATTTGATATGACATGAGTTTGAGATCGACTGCAAACAGGTATAGGATGTCGACAATCATTGGACACAACTCCCAATTGATTTCAATTAGTTTGAAGTCTTCGTAAACCAAATGTAATGAATAGAAAATTGTAGGAAAATATGGGAAAAGAGTCGAAGGATTGATTGGAACCACTTTTTTCATATCCATAGAGTTTTGTTCGTCGTCTTCGTTGGAAGTGAGCCAAAGCCAGTCGTCATCACTTCCCTCATCACTGTTTAACTTCATTTTCTTAACCACTTCTGGCGACTGAATCGGAGAATAAGAAGAATCAAGACTTTCGATGTCATAACCGATTAGTGAAAGAAGACATGATTTGAATAAATTTATTTCTGAACTCGAATTCAGTTCATCAGAATTGGGAGCGTTTCGAACGCTATACCATTTGGTCAACAATTGAAGACTTGTCTCTCGCGGTAACATATTCTTCAAAGCACTCAAACACTGGGACACAATTGTCGAGGAACTGATCGGCGGTAAAGCAAATCGATAGAGAGTGGAGTCAACGCATTGAACAGTTATTCTGTCTTTGACCGCATCCCTGACGGCATTGATTTTACCGATAATCGGGTACTGCTGTAGAGATGACACAAAAGAACTGCTCTCGAGATCAGACTCTGGAATAACTGGAGAAAGAATTTTTGATTCGATGTTAAACGGATTGAAAGTTCCGGTGGCGCTGTTGGGCCGACTCGAAGCCATTAGACTCGACCTCTTATATGATGGCGACTGATAGGACAGGGATCTGCTGGAGAGCGTCGAAGAGGGAGACAATAACAATGAGTTCGTGAATGCAGTGCAAAGAGTCGACGGTAAGTGAATTATACTCGTCTTCGAGAGACCACAATAAAGGACTAAATTGTTGTTGAGATCAACCGTTACTATCATATTGAGTGCAGGGATTGGTTCCGCGTCTTTGGCACTGATTATATTTGTCGAACCGAAGATAAGTCGCATCTTATCGTTGCTCTGTTCGGTTCGGATTAGTTTCAGGCTTTGGGACTGACTTAATAGAAGACAGACATATGTCTGTCCCATCAAATCGGTTGAGAGAAACACTTTCGATGCCTTTTCAGTGACAGTAGACTGTCCTTCAGTCCAAATATGTTCGAGAGATAAGTCGGGTATAATTGGCTCCGATATGTCATCCGTAAGGAAATCAAAGTTCCGACTCTTCCGTGGAGTCAAAGAAGAGGGACTCATATATGGACTCAAATTGTGTTCTCGAAGTCGACTGATTTGGGGATCAATTATGGCTGAGCTGTGAAGAGGAGTCGTTCCAAACATTCTCATAGAGGGAGAGGCCGGCGATACCGCCAAACGACTGCTTCGTAACGGAGATAACACTGAAGGCGATGAAGAATTGGTTAAACTCCGGGTAATACTCTGTGTCGACGGGTTTAATGTACTCGGAGTTGAAGAGAGTCCGAAAGTTGAAGACATTCCCTGTTTTGATGCACTCATACTTCGACTCCTGAATGGAGAGGAATTGGAGTTAGAGTTGAAAGCGTTTGTCTGATAACTGGATTGTCTGCTCGACATCACAATTGGTGAGTCAATCAGAGGTGAGTCTGTGGTGTAATCAATCAAAGAAGTACAGGTGGTGGCGCTCGCCGTAACCCATTTGACCTCTTCTTCAGTGGCTTCTCTTAACGCATAAATTATATGAACGCCAGAAGTCTTGTTATAAAAGATAAGAAGAGACTTCTCTTCGATCACTGAAACCAATTCTAACTTATCGTCGACAGAGAGATAACCGATTGATTGTGGTTTGAAAGCAGTGGCCGATCGTATCATAATTATTGGTGCGATCTCTTTGAGCGGATGAGTCAAACCAAATATCAATGGCAACGGATTCTCATTCAGTTCAGAGGTTAAGGGATGTCTTTCCAATAAAAGGCCATATTTTGTGGCGAATATCTTATTTACCTTAAAATCAAATAATATTTAAATATTTTGTTTTGAAATAAAATGTTTTATGAATTACTTGAAACTGAAGAGCGATTGGGAACTGATCTCCAGTTGTGGTGAATATCTCTAATGAGATGTTATCCAAAATACAAATCGATTTAACGGTATTTTTGGTCAAATCGTCGGTAAAGTCACACCAAACGGCATCACATATTCTGTTCTCAACAGTGAATGTCTTAATCAAATGAGACAATTGGTTGCCATCACTTTTGCTCCAAATGACAACTTTGTCGTTGAAGTAAAGTTCTTCCTCTCCTTCAAGACTCTCCTTTAACCTCCAGTTCTCTCTCTGAAAGAGTTAAGACAAGAGTTAAATAAATTAAAAGATATCTACTAATGTTTTACAGGAGTGTTGTCCTGATTGGTGACACTCTTGAGTGCTTTGAAGAGATCACGACTGGTGTCGGTCTCAGCGCTGGTCCAAAAAGAGATGTTATTTAACGGCAATAATCCCTTTTGTTTTGGATGGAAAGGCATCAAAAGACGTCCGAAAGGCTCGAACTCATTGATTGTCTCCAAAATTGATACAATCATTTCGGATGAGATGTCTGTGAGTGAGTCCAGAGTTGGGATCAATTAATTATTTGAGAAAAACAATTTGACATTCAATCAAAAGATTTGGTTTAAGGCACATAAAACAGGTTTAAATACAAGTGATCACCAAGATAACATTATGTTGACCTTTCAATTTTAAATGATAATAAAGCAAATATAATGATCTTGGTCGACAATTTCTTCTAATATCTTCTAACAAATAGTTATCCAACAGATCTGAGACAAGTCGTGCCTTTGTTTTCAAAATTCAAATCCTAAACACATGACATCTGATCGACAGAAACGCTTTCGAGTCATTAGATGTCAGTCCCGTCATTAGGTTGAGAGCAAAGCTGTCAAACTGTTCAAACTCTGAAGACTTTTTAGATTGATCTTGGCACTGGCACTTCCACTATCTTGTTTTATGTTATGTTTAATGAACCTCCTAATGATAAACCAGAGATCATTTGATACATAATTTTTATGTTTGTTATATTGAAGTGAATATACTCTATATTTATATGAAACTAATTTTTAATATAAATAGACTTAAAATCTATTGAGAATGCGATTCATATTTCAAAAATTTTTTTTGCTATGTTTTGAACTTATTGACAAAATAACCAAGGTTATGCAATACAGTTAAAGTTTAGCCTGATTTTAGTTATTAAGGCCTGACTTTCTATAATACTGTTGCCAATACGGGTTGAGCTACAGTAACTTTAAGTAATCATTTACCAAGGTTGTTCTTCCTATACACTTATTGATCAATTTATTTGAGTGTTATATATATAGCCCTATTATTTGCATTGTTTTGGCAAAACAACTATTATTTTGTGTAATAATGATTGTATTGTATTGACATTTGATACGACTCTTATTATAAGTCCTCTTCTGTCAAAAGGAAAGGAAAAGAAAAGAAACGAAACGAAAGACAAAAATATAACAAAAAACAGTCAAATGTTTGCAGACCTTAAGCCTTATTCACAGCAATACTCATATGCGTAACAAACGTCAAAATACGAGACAATTATTGACAATCGGTTTCATAAAAAGAGATACAAACAGTGAGAGCTGTTTATCAGTTGTGAACTAAAATGAACTATTCTATGAACTATCAAATGAACTATCATATGAACTATCAAATGAACTAGGCTAATCACCTCAACCAATATATCAAGTGAACTGCATGACTCACGAACCATGACCATAACCAAGGATTAGTCAGAAATCATTGACCCACAGGTCTGTCAATCTGTGAGTCATTTTAATAATTGAAAAAAATTTTAATTGAATTTTGAGTGGATTTCCCCTATTGTGCAGAAAAAGTGTCTTATCGTAAGTGAAAGCCTTAAATCAAAACAAACATTTGATCACTCGTTTTGAACCAATGGTTGTTAAGTCAAATATTTAAGTTATTGTTGTGTAGACCTACTTCCTGTCTACTAATCAAAGTGACCAAGGCTAAAGGCAAATAGCAGGACAAACAGTTTGGGATATCCATTATTTTAGGTAAACTTTTAGCCAATGGATGGCGTGGTTTGAGATGAAGAGGTGCGTCACTGTCGAGCACTAACAGCACAGACAACAGATACTAAACTGATGTCAACTGAACTCAACTATCACTTCAATGTTTGTGTCATAAGTGATAAATAATGGCCGAGAAGTCAAGTGGTGGCAAACCGTCTTCGGGAGCCATTTGGCCCAACAAACCCGTCCCTATGAGACTGTTTGGGGGATGGGAAGTAGATAAGACCCCCTCCAACTGTATTCCCAGGTATTTACACCACTTTTGTCTCTTTAATATGATTTCAACCATTTTTTTGACCATTTATTTCGATTATCTTCGGATCAAATCTTGAGATATTATTCGCAATATATTCTGAAAAAATTATTTTTCATTTGATTTTGAATTTGATTTGATTTAAAAAATGATTAAAGGCTTCAAAACTAATGATTCATTTGTTTGATATCTAAAGATAGTGTCAATCGATAGGTCTATAAAAGTAACTAATATTATAGGAAATCCTATTTTCACTCCACTATTGAAATACTTATTCAAAAATAGTTTTTTGATTACATTTCAAAATGTTTTTTAGCGAAAAACTTTTGAAAAGAGTCCAAAATTTTTTCCTCTGGTTTTCAATTATTCGAGATATTCGTCGAAATGTCAAAAGATTTTGATTTATCTGTTGATCACATGTTGTCTGGGATTAGACTAATCTGAAGATTGATTTTGTTTCAGATTATGTACTCTAGACATCACTCGTTTGGTTTTATGTAAGCCTTTAGGGCCAGACGTCACCACAATAATGATAGCCGTGAAGATGCAGAGCTCCAAACGGACGCTCAGATCAAACGAAATAATTGTTCCCAATCTTAGCGACTCTAATACCGGTGCTGTTGAACTGGATTTGACTTTTTCATTACAATACCCCCACTTCTTGAAGCGATCCGGAAATCAGTTGCAGATAATGGTTCAAAGGAGGAAGAGATACAAACATCGGGCGATTCTCGGCTTCAAAACACTTGCCTTCGGTTTAATAAATATGGCGGAAGTGCTTCAGAGGTCTTCAAATGTTGAGAAAGAGTTGGAACTAATTAACGCAAATATCAAAGAGTTGGGTAAAAATGAAATCGTCGCCAAAATACTGGTCTCCTCTCTGAAGAGCCAACCCGTGGATCAGGAAAATGAAAAGGGAAGACATCTTAAAGCGTCTTTGGATCGATCCGCTGACGTCGACAGTGAAGAAGAAGACTATTCCTCTAACGGAGAGGGAAGTGATAGCGAAACAGTTGAAGAACCAACTGCTGGTACTCACAGCACAAACCTAAGCCCTCGGGACCGCCTCAACAATTGGCGCCGACAAGTGAACCCTCGAAAGCCCAGGAAATTGAGCTCTAGTAGAGAGAGTCGAGGCTCCAGTAGAGGCAACACTGGATCTGATCCCAACGCACATCAAAGAAATGATAGGAATTTCAAACAAAAATTCATCGCATTATTGAAAAAGTTTCGATTACCTGATCCTAAAGGTTTCGATACTGAAGAACAATATCAAGAAGCGCTCGAACAACAACTCATGGCTTCGGGACAACTCCAAGACTCCAAAGATATCGAAGATCTGTTCGAAGAGGAAGACATCGACGACTTGAGTGATAGCGGACAGGATTTCGATGACATCAGCATCTCTTCGACGCCAAAGCCGAGCCTAAGACCATATTTTTCTTCGGATATATCTCTCATCGGACCCGAAGCTGAGGTACTGTTTGTGTTTTTCATCGATTTGTATCGATTTTCATCCAATTATTTCTCAAACGAATTGATTTTTATATTTTTTGTTGATTTTATCGATCAGTCCCTCAATGGAGGCAATAAAAAGAGAACGGAATACGACAGTCAAGAGAATTCAGGTCCCGAACAAACACCCGACACATCAGACACGAGCTTAAAGCACACCCCAGTGAAGAACCAGCCCTCAAAAGAGAAGAAACATTGGGAGGGCTGGTGGCGGAAACGGCAAGACTCCTAACAGTGTCAACAAATTCAATACATTTAAGTGATAGTCGATTAGCGCTCTGAAGGTCTTCATTCGAGTCTCAATTAAAGACCCGTTTTTTCTTCGCCGACCGCTTCATGTCATGTAATACTCCCTTCATTTGTGTATATATAGTATATAAAGATATATAGACTACAAATTGATTGTTTAATTGAAAAAATAATAATAATTATAACCAAAACATAATTATTATTAGAAATATATTAGTTTTCAATTAAAATGTCGAATAAAACGAATATTTATGTGAATTAATACTAAAAAACAATTTGTAATTCTTGTATTGAGTCATAAAAAACAAATCGATTCTATAATAATCTCTTCTCTTAATTGACAGATCAGTTCTGAATGGAATAAAAAACGGAACAAATATTTAGTCATTTTTTGCTTTTAAAATAAGAAATGATTTTGTAATGCATTTTATTGCATATATATTACAAAAATTCTTGGCTTTTATCTTAAGCTTTAATCTATAGTTTTGTTATAACAAATATATAATAATAAGACAAAAGCGCATCAAATCTCATAATTCTTGCGCTAAGTTCTTAACATTTGATTTCGAGTAAATACTTTTATCACTTTTTTTGCTAAAAAATTATTTTTAATTAAACTTTTATGCAATGATTGCATAATATTTTTATTTTTCTTAAAAATAACTTTAATTGAAAACATATTCACATGAATTGTAATAATAATTAAAAACTAGTCTTAAAATTAATGTATTCGTCAGTTCTGTCGGCGTTTTGTTTTCTAATGTCTCTGTTTTTTAGACAACATTTTGAAATATTTGATGTTTTTTCTGAAAATGTCGTTTGTTTTGATTGTTATCAGAATTAGTGATGTTTTTCCTAATAATATACTTATCAATAGATTGATTAATAGGACTAATAGCTGTTGCCATTAGTTTTGATTCTGTTATCAATCGATAACTATTAGAACTATTCGTAAAAATGTATTCAATGTTTACGAGTAATCAATATCTGAATCTATGGTTAAATCAAAATTGATTTTCGATTTAAATTTATTGAGAAATTAGAGCTTCCAATCAATTACTGTGTAGTGAATAATATCATTACTTTTATCGTTTATTCACCAAAAAAACAGATAACTATTTGAGACCAAAATTTTACAGAATATCTGTTACTTTACATTACTTTCTATGTATAGTTTGTACCCAAAAGGGATTCATATCTTGTGATTCGATCGAATTTTTTTCATTTTTTAAAAATAAAATCTAAAAATATATTAGTTTTCAATTCTAGAGTCGAATCAAATGATTATATATTTAAGTGAATTGAAACTAAAAATAACAAAATTTTACTTTAATTCAATTGTTTGTAATTCTTGTAATTATTTGTAAAAAACCAATCGATTCGATGAGAACTCGATTCCTGTATTCGAAGAAAAGAAATAAATGTTTTTCTCATTAAAAATGAGTTAATTAAAGGAAAGCTTATTTATTGATAATAATCATTAGCTTTCTTATACATTATTCATCATAATATAATGACTCGTATTAAACAATTTTTCAATTAATAACATTTAATTTAAACAATAGTAAGTTATTTATTCAATAAATCAATAAAATTAATCAAATAATTGATTTTAAGTCAGAATTTGTGCAAAACTTTTCAATAATTTAATGTATATTAACGTCTTTTCACGTCTTTTCATGGATTCAACTATTTTTCAGTTTCATTGATATCACTATTAGTGGTCTTATTATTATTGTTATGACTCTCAGAATCGACGTTATTATTATCGACATTACTGTCGTCTTTGTCTTTATTATTGTCTCTATTGTTATCACTTCTTCTTCGTCTGCGATAAACTCTTCGGCGACTATCGATTGGCTTAAAAATCGACGTCTTTTTGACGTCAGTGTTAGCACTGGAGGAAGATGTGGTTGCGTGACATAAATTGTGTCGATAGGGACAGTGAATCACCGGATCTGGCAATTGAGTGACAGCCGAGTTGTCATCGCTTTCACTCTCATCAGTCATGTATTGATTGGACACTAAATCCGACAAAAAGGTCACTCTATTGCTGCCGGTCTTCGGCTCTTCTTTCGGCTGACTATTGGGTGGTTTGACACACATTTTCGTTACTTCTTCGTCACTACTGGAGCTCTGGTCGCGTCGATTGAATGAAGTTCGGGGGGCCTTAACATCGAGAAGACTGGCGCTACTACTGGTATCACTTGAGTCTGAGTCAGGACTCACTATATTTCTCATTCGATTCATTTCTGAAGTGAGAACAGAGTAGAGCTCTTCTCCCGAAACAAAGTTGGAGTCATCGGAGTCTGAACTCGAAGAGGAGGACACAATCGGAAGAACTTCATTGAAGACTAAATCGCTTTGATTTGTTAGAAAACGGAGTCTTCGATAGTTTCGATGACTATTGAATGCCTGTCGCTCTGGCTTTGAGTCGTGAGTATTGGAATCGCAATTCACTCTTTCGGCCAAAAAATCCAATTTCTTCTTCAAATCACTTAATTTTTGTTTATAAGAATCGTTTTCAATGTTTTTCGTCAAATCGTATTTAGATTTGGTTTCGGATTTGCGTTCAATTCGTTTCAATTTCTTGCGTGTCGTCCGAACCGCGAATTTAATCAATTTCTTCAACTGTTCCCTCTTTTTCTCAGAAATCAATTCTGAGATACGATTCAAACTATTGTTTTCTCTATTCTTCAGTTCTCTTGGATTCACAAATCGATCCCTTATTGCTGTTGAAGACGTTTCTGCCGAAGCTTTTGAGGAAGTGGTGGGTTCACACTCTGAAGGCTTTGAACTGTTTTTGGATTCACTCAATTCGATTCGTTTGGATATTATATCCAAATATTTGAAGTAATGACTGTTCAGATCGTTAACAGACTCTTCATTATCTGAGTTGTTGTCACTCGAGTCAGAACTGTTAGACTCGTCAGGAATGGCAGTTCTGTTCCAACAGAGCTCATAAAGACTGGACTCGCCATCAATGCTATCACTTGAGTCTGAAGTCCAGCCCTCAATGTCTCTCTGGACCAGAGAGTCAAAGAACGCCATCATTCGAGGGTCTTCTTGAACTGATTGGGCGCTATAGTCATGAGTAACGAATTGTCCGCTTTCGAGGACCAGATTAATGTAGTCCTCGTGAGAAAACACTTTCCGATTCTGTTTATAAGTAGGTTTCTTCTCGAGACCCCCCGACCCGTACGGCAGTGGAAAACAACTCCAAAGTTTGATTACTTTCTCGACACCAGAAGAAGCGATCAAAGAATTGGCGTAATTATAGCGGACCTGATTCACGATTGATCTGAACAATAGAATAAATAATTAGTAAATAAAATAACAAAACAATTTAGATTTGATCCGAACCGGTGTCCGCTTAAGACAATGTCTGCGTCTTCGACCCAAACCGATTGCGGAGAATTGGATTCTAAGTTATCGAAGACCTGTTCCGGAATTTTCCAGACATAGAGCTTGAAGTCGTCGGAACCCGAGAGCACGTATTGGTCAGAGTCTCCGCCGAACGAACAGCTCTTCATTGTGCAGGAGTTGTAATAACCCGAGTCATCGAATTCGACGATAGGATACGAAGAGTTCAGGTTATAGAGGACTGGAGGCAAACGACGCCTCAGAGCCAACACTAAAGTTCCCGTTTTGTTGAATCTGACACTCATTGCGCTCTGGGATGACAACAACGAAGAGTTGAATTGTTGTAAAACACAGAGAGGTTTGCGGACGTCCCAGAGTGCTATCCCTTCCTTCGTATTGGCGGTGGCTATAAGTCTACTCTCAAAAGGGTTATACATAACTGCGTGGAAAGCTGTCGAATATCGGGCCAATACTGTTGTCTCTCTGGAGGGCTCTTTCCTTATATCCCAAATGCAAACCCTTCCGTCATCGCAGGCACTCGCGAAGATGTTGTCGTCCACCGGATTCACTGATAGGCCATAAATGGCGTCGTTGTGAAGAATCACGTCAACCGTCTCCCCAGTGGTCGAGTCGTGAATCATAACTAATTCGTCGTTTCCGGCGCTGAACAGTCGGTGACAGCGGGAGTCGAACCCCAAACAGAATATGTTTGAGTTGTGGTCCCCTTTCATAGTCTTGGGCTGACCCATACCTAACCCATCAGTTTAGACATTAGTTTTTGATTACATAAGCACTCAATTGATATAATATCTGAAAGCATTGCATTTCAATGACATTCACAAGAATTTCATTTCATTTGATCCAATATTTTGGGTAATCAAACGAATGGTCGAAAAATAAGTAAATCAAATATAAAATGTAAACAAACCTGAAATGGCTTTTTGGACATCCCATAGAAGTATGCGTCGGTCGTCACCACCTATTGATGAAGAGATACCAGAAATTAGGCATCACTTCCGTTAAAAACAATTGAATGTAATGTAAAAAAGAGTTGAGACCTGAGACAAGCCATTGGCCATCGTCTGAGAACTCGATTGCATTAACACATCCGTAATGAGAGTAAAGGTCTTTGCGATACAAGTCTTGAGCCGAATCGAAGCGACCCCTCAACAGATCTGTGCTATACTTCTTGCAGAACCTGTCGTTGTATTCCCGACTCAACACATTGAGAGCCGTATTCCTCATCGGTTTTGAAGACATTATATCAAACGAAATGCGTTTCCAATGAAACCATTTTTTAATGACAGAAGAAATAGAGAGAGAAATGAGAAATAAATTGTGTTTGGGTTTAGTGTGTCGTCGACTCAATGCTCACAAACAGACAATCATTGATATACTCAGACTTGCTATGAGTCGGACCAAACATTTTCACTCAAAACAAATGTTTTTTACGTTTCATATGAATGAAAGTTAAACTAAACTTCTCTTCTCTTCCGTACCTTTAAATCGATTTCAATTCAGACAATCATTGCATTAGTTTTCACACATTTTTCAGATAATATCGCTTTTAATTGAATTTTATTATTATTTCAAAAAAATATAAAATTTTCAAAAATAGGCCAAACCTTGAGATAAGACTAAACTTAAATATTATGTCGAAATTGATTTAATCAGAATTATATGAGACAGACAAGAGTACTATCACAAGAGTACCTTGCCAACTGTTAGTCTGTGACAGTAATTAAAATGATAAATTATCATGATAAATCAATATTCATCCATGTTTTTCAGCTAAACAAGCTAAATGTAGAAAAATATTCAATGAAAAAAAATAGTAAAAGTCGATAAAACACCATGCTAGTTTCAAAACTTTTGCCTCAATTAATAAAGTAATTATTTTTATCGATTTTTAATAATTTTATTTTCAAATTTGATTCATTCAGATAAGAAAACCAATAAAAATGTATTTTTATCAAAAACTTTGACTAAAATTAAAGGTTTTGTAAGTCTTTCCAATAATAGGGTCAGAGTTGAGGTCAGCGCGAGTTTTGATATGAATTCGAATATTATTCAAAAAATTTGAACTTTTCTTCTGATTCTGAAACTGATTGACAAAAAAATTATTGAATTTCTGAGTCTTTTGTAAAAAAAAAATATTTCTATAATTTGTAAATAAATTTGATTTTTAAGAAATGGAATCAATTCCAGAGTCGGAAAACCCGGCGACAAGTGTTGACCCAACGGAAGACAATCGAATCCGTCGACCGCCGAATGCATTCATGTTATTCGGTAAACAATACCGTAAAGTATTGGCCGAAAAGTTCGACAAACTCTCGAACAAAGAAATCAGTAAAATATTGGGCAATGAGTGGAAGAATATGGACATCGATATGAAGAACCACTTCCACAGTTTGGCCAAAGAGACGTATCGGACACACCTCGAGAAATATCCCGGTTTTGAGTGAATTAATTGAAATTGAGTCTAAAACTGATTCCCTTACAGACTATCACTACAATCCATTAGAAGCCCGACAGAGAAAGGCTGAGCGTAAGAGGAAATACAAGACATCGGGAGTCACACATAAGTCCAAAACTAATCAAATAGTTTTTCAGGTTATTAAGCCTTTTGGTGGCAATCGGTTTGTATTAATAAATCAATGCTTTCATTGAAACTATTCATACGATTAATGTTTAGTTCGATTTCATTCCCGAACTCGACGTTCAGTTTCAGTAATGCTCCGACCGTTCGATACGTTCAGCCCATTAGCGGAACCGGCGATTCAGTCATTGGTATTAAGAGATTGAATCGGACTAAAGCTGAGGCCGAGTCGATACCACCGCAGGCGGTGCCCATTGAGCACATCGAACACAACTACTCATCTCAGCCTAAATATGAGCCACACTTTGACCAGAGTTTCGCTTTTGAGTCGACTGTCGACAAGAAAGCCGATGAAAATAAGACTCAAATGGAAAACACCGAAAACCAAATCGATTGGAACCAAAGCTTTGAGTTTTTGGTCAACTTTTTGCCGCCGATGGACAACCCTAACGCTGTTGAGGCCATACCTGTTGTCCAGAACTGTGGCCAATATTTAGCCGATCTCTCGAACTATCGGTTCGAAGGGATTAAACAGGAGTTCGATATCAATGACTACTTGTCCTCTGATTTTGATCTGTTGTCAAATGAGGTTAAAAAAGAGATAATGGAATCAACAGAAGGAGAGTCTCTAACAGAGAATCAATTTATTCTCAAAGAAATTAAAGCCGAACCCATTGATGATTAAAATATGTTCAGGGTTATTGTTAACTAACTCATTCACTTTTCAATGTATTTAATTAAAAATTTATTTTAGTTTCTATTACTTTATATTTATTTATATTTCATTAAAATTTCATTTAATTACAAAAACATTTGTTTGAATTTGTCTTAAATTTTAAACTTTTAGCTAAAAGTTAACTAAAAATTTGTTTAAAAAACTTTTTTGAAATTTTTGGTTAAAAATAATAATCAAATGAATCGATAGATTGCTCTCACATTCAGTTCTTATGTTTTGTTTATAAAAATTGTTTTGATTTTGAGCTCAAATTTTGAGTCATTTTCAGTAGATTTCAAACAAATTATTATTATTTTTTGACTAAAACAACAGTATTTCAAATATGAATGAAATTAAGGGTAAGTTAATTGAAATTAGAGTACATTTTACTAAAATTGAATGAAATTTATTGATAAAGAGAGTAATCCATTGCATATGAGTTGGTGTGACAGTCAATGGTTACCGTCTCTCAACTCTCAGACTGTTTTGGATTATTTCAGCGAAAGGTCGAACCCTTTCTACGACAGGACCTGTAATAATGAGATCCTGAAGATGCAGAGATTGCCTTTGGATCAGCTCACGTATGTGACACTCTATGGAGAGCCATAAAAAGATGACTAAATTGTTGTGAATTGTCAGTAAATTTCAGGGAATAGAGTATATCGTTCTTCACTGTCAGGAACCGATCCTTTATGTGATCCGAAAACAGGAGAGACTGAACGGGACTCAGGCCACTCCTATCTGCGATTATTATATAATCGCAGGCGTTGTATATCAGGCGCCAGACCTCAACTCTCTCATCAATTCCCGTATCTTAACGACTGTCCATCACTTGCAGTCGGCTTTCGATGAGTCCTATTCTTATTCTCGATATCATCCGTCGAAAGGCTATTGGTTTGAATTCAACAAAGACTCGGATAAAGACAATAAAGACAAAAATGATAAGACATCTAAAGATAAGACTAAAGAAGAGATGAGTAGTTCCACTAAATTCCAGAGAAAAAGAGTCGACATTTTGTTGAGTGAATTAACCAAAAGATTTCCCCCAAAACTAATTCTACCGACGGGTCAACACTCTGCCCAACCCTCACAACAATCTCAAACACAAAACAGTGATAAGAACAGTACTACCGGTGCCGCCACTGATTCGGAAACTAGAGTAGAGGTCAAAGTAGAGAAAAGTGAATCAACTCCTGCGCCAACTCCTCAAACGGCTCCTGCAGTCAACTCAGGTTTTAGGTCGAGTGGAGGACCACCAGAGAAAAAACAGAGACTTAATTGAAATTTAATTTTGTTTTTCATACTTTTTATCGAAATTTATTAAACGTTTTTTAGTAAAGAGTTTGAAGTTTTTCCATTAAATGAGATAATACTGTGAAATGTCTTTAATTTATTATCCATTCATTGAATTATAGCTTAATCTGAGAGCTATTAGTCCTTAAATGACTTAAAAACTAAAATAAATGGCAAAAACTGGTTATCCATTAATTGCTAAAAACTTTTTTTTCATTAAAATATTTTTTATTTTAATACAAAATTGAGTCCTGTTTTTGAAATACAAACGAAAAGTTTTTCATTATTTTTATGAAATTAAAAACTATTGGAATTCAAAATAAAATGTTAACCAAAAAGTAATTTCAGTTTTAAATCATAAAAATAATTGACTGAAATTGAATTGAAATGAAATTTTGTTTTTGATTTGAGTGAATAAAAAACTACTGAAAAATATATCGAGAATTGTATTTGAATTGTTTAGGTATTGTATGCGACAAATAATTGGACAATAGATGGTTTACACCCAAAGCTTATGCGGCACCAATTGTATGGGCGGTTGCATAAGAGGAGTTACATAACATATCCGACGCCCACAACAGACTTCGCCGTCAGATTCCTAAGCATTCCAGTGAAGAGAACGACAATACAAATGGTCTTTAAGGTTGTGCTCACAATTGAGACCACAGAACGGCTTACTTAAGCAAAAATAAATATGATTTTCTCAAAATTATTAAAAAGCGATAAATATATTTATGTTCACAAAATCACAAAATAATGATTACTTCAATGAAATGCTCGAATGAATGCCTTATAACTTATATAACTTTATTTCACTCCGAAATGATTTCTTTTTTATGTCTTCCCTTTTAGTGTTTAAGACATTCCTTTTGTGTCAATTGTTTTGAATTAGAATTTAAATTATTTTTTTTAAAATTTCAATTGGTTTACAATTTTAGCACTTTTTTAAAATCACTTTTTAATAGACTATTAAAAATACTAAATGACTGAATAATTATGAAATTCAATACTTTGGGAAAATAAATTTAATCAATATTTTGAACTTCATTTAAATTCTCAAATAAACTATCAGCTCATGTATTGCTCATCAAATTCCAAGAGTCAGATTGAATTTCATCAAGCTAATTGAAAAATCGTGTAATTTATTCATCATTCGTACAATTTTGAAATAATTTACTAAATTTTATGCATTTAAGATCTAAGTAGCAAGATAAACTTGTTGCCAATGAAACTAATCTTATTCATATTGTTTTGATTTTTGAACCGATGGTCAGATTGTTTACAAATTTTTGTTTCCAAAAATAATAAGAAAATGAGTAATAATTTGAGAGAATTGTCAGAAATGTCTTTAAGTCTAATGTAAACAAGACTTGAATAACAGGAATGTAAACACAAAAAGAGAATGATTTGGATTAAAGTTAGTGATAACGAGACTCACAAAAAGAGAGTCACTATTCATATATTTGATAGTTTTGAGTGAAAACAACGAAAGAGAAGGCGAGCGATAAGACCTGAAAACGTTTATGTGATAACAATCACTAGAATTGAGAGGAAAATAAGGCAAACGAGAGATACAATAAGTTGTGTGACTCTTATCTCTGAAACAAATCTTAAAACTTATTATTTTCTGTTATATTCGTTATATTCCTATTCATCGATGTTTTTCTCGTCCGTCAAAACTATTTTCCAAAGTTTTTGAGGCAAACGTCTGTTATTACTATTTATGTCATATATTCCTCAGTCTTCAGACTCTTCACTCATTCTCTCGTTATTAACCTCTGGTTTCGTGTGTGAGAGCACTGGTAGAGAGAAAGGACCAAATTTTAACTTTTGCTAAAATCGTTCCCTTGAAGAAGGGATAAGTGGTTTCTTCCAGAGAGCAGTGAGAGTGAAAACTGCATACTTTGCCGGTAGTGACGGCGCACACATACCAGACCAGACCAGATGAATGCCTTGACTGCACTGTTTCTCTCTTTTACTTCAAATGTAAATATGGTTTACATAACTATTTTCAAAATCAAAACCCGAAAAGTCAGTCGAAAAATATTTATTTTCGACATTAAATTAAATATGAACTCAGCTGTCGTTCTGTAAATAGCTATAACAAAAACTAGCTAGATAAATACATCAGCATTGTTGCATTGTTCCATTGCATCTATTATTATTGGTGGCCATCCAATTGACAGACAAATTGTTAGATCAGTTTTTGGTGTCTTTTTGAGGAAATTCTTGTTAATCACATTTATTTGTTATTCTGTCGGTTATATTGTGTACACAATTATTACTCTATTTTTATTGCATTTCTAATACCGGTTATTGTAATATCAGAATAGACTAACATAAGGGCCAAGAGCTGTGAGTCCAGTCATATCGGCATATCATATGCACAACAACACAGAGAGTTAGTGTTGGATATCGTTTCCACTATCGTTAGCACAACACGAAAAGATCAGATCAATTGATGTCCATCTGAGTGAATATATGAAGGATAAGACCCAAATGTCATAGCATTGAGTGCACATAGACAAGACCATAGCCTGTGCTCATAACTATGCATACATCCAAAGCCTATTGTGTTATATTAGTCACAGAACAGAGTGTATTCTCTCCCAATGTTTTCTCATTCATTGAAAAACTGTTCAAAAGTTTGTGTTAGCGCTGAGGGGAAGAACCCGTAGATTATGAGGCGGAGTGGTTGGTGCTAAGGCCAACCTCGTTCGGTAAACGTCTAGTTGTGCGCTCATGAATCGCATGTCCGCCGCGACTTCACTACTCATACATTCAATTTTCAAATACATCGATAGACTAGAAGTGAAACTCTTCTATAGGACTAACTTGTCTTCTCTCAGTCTCTCCACTATTTCATACGGACTGCATATTGTGAGTGCACTGGAATATCTTATGCTGTGCTTAACTCACTCTTAATCAAAAGTAAAAATTATTTCTTCAGTATTTCAAGTGTTTTGTGAGAGAAAGTGAGAGTTATTTTCATTTCATTTGGAGTTATAATTCTTTGATTAAAAATCTCATCAAAACTTTGTGTGAAGTTTAACACATATATACTCATCGATAAAATTGTGGCCAAAATATCTGATTTGTTGTTAAGCACAGCACAAACTCGACTAAAAATTCTTTGAATTCAATTCCAGTGATATTCTGTTTAAGTGTAAAAAAAGTTTCATTTTATGACCGCATTTGCTGTCCGTTTAAGTGAAGTGTAAAAAGTCATCCAAACAGTAGTGAATCGAAAGGAATAGTATTTCACACAAAAGACCCCCAAATGGCGCAAAGGGTAAGGGATTTAAGTTTTGTGTTGAACCTCTAATCTTGAAAAACCAAATGAAAGGAGAGAAACGCCGAATCACTTCTTGGGATGGATTTATGAAACATTTTATCTAAAATGGTTTGAATCCCGGGGCAAAAGCGTGTCATTTAGTTTAACTAATTTATTGATGCATTTTTGGGGACTCTCCTCATCACATAAAAAAGCCAACCGGTCTTTAAGACACAGTCCATAATCAGTCCAATGGATATAATTTCTTTTTTTGGATATATATTTGGATAATATGTTTAGTGAATATTGTTTTCGTATTGTTTAGTACGACGACGGCCTTTCCCACTACGGCTCAATGGAGAGCCCATATGGAGATGCAATGCAAAGACAAATGCAATCTTTGACACACGGCTCGCACATGAACCATGCTCCTTCAATGCATCACTACCAGGGCAATCATGTCATGTCAAACCATGTGATGGGCTCTGTCCCCGATGTTCACAAGAGGGACAAGGATGCTATTTATGGGTAAGAACTTTGACCATAACATTTGATTTCTGTTTCTAATGATTTGTGTAATAAAACGATTGGTTTTTCGTTTATTTTGAGTGTTTTTGTGTTTATATCTATTTATTTGACAATTCTTTAAGAAATTCTTTGCTTTAATTTACGATCTCTTTGTGACTAAATTTAAATCTTTAATGAGTGGGCGAAAGGACTTCAACTAAAATAACTTTTAATGTTTAATGTGTTGAATACACTTAAAACACTTGATTTTTATCACAACTTCTCTAAAGTTTTAGCTCTGAGTTTGAAGAGGGAAAGAGAGTCTTATTTTTATTATAATCACTAGTTTCGCAAAAACCGATCGTTTCTATTGAGAAAAACAATGAAATAACAAAATAAGTTAATAATAAGAAGTGATTACAATAATTATGCTTTTATTTTAATGGCAATGATATTAACATTGAATTTGTTTTTTCTTCAAGTCATCCACTCTTTCCATTACTTGCGCTTATATTCGAGAAATGCGAATTAGCCACCTGTACACCCAGGGAACCGGGAATTGCTGGTGGAGATGTCTGTTCCTCTGAATCTTTTAACGAAGACATTGCAGTCTTTGCCAAACAGGTATTCAAATTGAAATCGATGTTAACACTAATTGGAAAAATTCAAATAAGAATTGAAATAATAATTACTGTTCTCTTACTTCTGGAGGACTTCTCTACTCTGAGACTCATTTAAATTATTTATTTTTTTTGAAACTGATTTGAATTTTTCTGAACTTAACTTTAAAACAAAAATAAAATGAAACTTATTTTGCATTTAATTTTACTTTCAGATTAGACAAGAGAAACCATATTATGTACCAAACCCTGAATTAGATAGTCTTGTAAGTGACACTCTTTAACATTGTTTTATATGTTTGTGGCGTTTGTTTTGTTGCCTAAACTTTTTTCTCTATACTTCCTCTGAAAAGAAGAAAAACGAAAATTTATTTTAATATTTTTCGTTTGAAGTAAAGAGAATTAGAGTTTAGACAATAATAATCTCAATAAACATAATCATAAATAACTTGTTTTTCATGTATTTCCTAAAGTTATTGACTCCAATAACTGTTAGTAATAATTGTTTTGTTTTGTTTCCCAATTTGGTCCACCTCTTCATCAGATGGTTCAAGCAATTCAAGTGTTGAGGTTTCACTTATTAGAGTTAGAAAAGGTATGAAATATTTACTTCAATTCACATTCATTTGCATTCAAATAAATGTCTTCTCAATCGCTTAATATATGATTTGCATAAAAATTATCGAAAAAAAATCATTTATCAAATGATTGATTGAATTTGAATGTCTATCAATTGATATGTTATATTCTGAGTGATGTTTGTATATATCACTTGTCATGTCCTCTCGATTTATGAACTTAACTGAAGGATATTGTTATTGATGTACTGCTGATAACATTATATGAATTTATGAATATATCGTTTATTTCTTCGATATTTTTCTGACTATTCTTTAGTTTTTGATCAGAATTATAGCAATAGTATAGCAATAGTTTTGAAATGTGATTCGTATTGGAAACAAAGTATAAGCCATATCTGAGGCCATATTTGTCTTCCATCACATAATATGTTATTAAACTTTTTCTTTAAGAGGAGAGAAAGACTGGTATAACAACAGTTTCCAAATGAGTGGCCTTAGCCTCCAGTAACACCCCTTTAAACAGAGGCTTCACGTTTATAGACAGCACTGAAAACGCAATACTTTTTTTGCGTTCAAATCTAAACCTACTTATGTTTTCCCCTATTTATCGCCACATTTTTAAAGTTGAGAATATTTTTTCTTTTACTTAAAAAACATCATATCTTTAGTTCGCAGAGAAACAGCATTTTTTGCTTTTGGGCCAAACAAGAGTGGAGTAGTTTTTAGTAGTTTTTTTTGCTTAAAAGGCAGACCCACTGAAAAAAAAGTCAAAATTCAAAAGTAAAGAAAAATTTCTTTTTATCAAAACATAGCGAAAATATTATTGATATTATTGTTATTATATAAGTCTCTCCAGATTTAGGTCTACAATAAGTCGTATATAATAATAATAAATATAAGTCTGTAGTTAAGCTTCAACTGGTATTTAGAGATCCAGTCCTGAAGTGGTACTAATTATCAACATTTTCTTGTCAAAAGTCAGTCATTGTGCTGAAGAGCCAGAGCTGAGAACGAGAAGCGGTCCAAATACTAGGGGTTGCGTTTGACATATCCTCCACCCTCTCCTCTACACATTTAAGTCATACTTGCATTCAATTGCAGTCAGTTTTATAAAAGCTTTTGATATAATGCCCTAACAGTAGTGCACTTATGCTGTGCTCTTCAATTGATCGAACGATTCAATGATACGATACGTGTGTTTAAAGCACTGTTCAATAAGGTCTCTGTGTTCACAGCTTCTCGAGTGCTGTTCATTTTAAGGCACAAACACTCCTTTCGTTAGTAATTATGAATATGACGACCAGTTTTTAGCGCTAAATATTACCTTTAATTAGAAGCCAAAGCACTCCAAATATTAATATTTTTTGATAACATATTTTGGCAAAACACCAGACAATATATCAGACAATATATTAATATTTCGTTATTTTAATTATAAGTTACGGAATATGACATAAACTCAGTCTCAAAGTTACTACTCATTCAACCGATTTTTTTTCGATAATTTATTTGAAATGAAACACAAATTAATTAATTCTCTGTATATTTGTTGTCATAATTAAACATTTAATCTAAAAAAATGTGTTGACTATGGTTTAGGTGCACGAGTTGTGCGACAATTTCTGTCAGCGTTACATAAGTTGTCTGAAGGGAAAAATGCCAATCGATTTGGTCATCGATGAGAGAGACACCAAACCCGGAGATTTGGGGGATAATAACAACAGCTCTTCTAATGGAAGTGGAGGCCCTGGCCAGGGAATGGGCGGGGCTAGCAACGGAGGGCGTGGAGGCAGTGCTGACCCAGGTCATCATTCGGACAGTGCATCGACACCCGATCATCAGGTAAGCCATCGATTGATTTCTATTGATTTTTTTTGAAACACATTTGAGACCAAAATATAAATGAAATAAATTTTTTAGAAACAAATAAAAACAAATTAATATTAATATTGAAGTTACGCTCCAACGCACAGCACCTGTGTTTTGATAAATTTTATATAAGAACAAAATTTAATATTCAATTTCCCGACAGTTGTGGAAATGAACGGCTATTGTAATACATTTTATGTTAGTTTTGAATTTTTATTACTTTTGTTACTTTTATTACTTACGGATTCTGTGGTTCACTATTACTCTATGTTTGCATTTCAGACGTATTTCTGGCGATTGTTTTCATTTGTAAACTATGTCTGAATATCTCAATTGAGTGACTCTTTAACTGTGTTTTCATTTATTTGTGTATTTGTGACTAAAATAGATATGTATTCCTCTGTTTGTTCTCCAATATTGTGAAACCTGTGAAAAGCATTGAGTAGTTGAGGAGATGTTAAAAGTAGATGAGATGTGGTTTTGTTAATTCGAGTGTTTGTTACTCTACCTGTAGTTGAGGTCTGTTTGGAAACACTTCAAACAATAATTTTTTCTCAAACTATTGACGAGAAATGTCTTATCACAAGAGTTCACAGAGAAATCAAATAAGTAGTTAAGAACTGTTAAAACTGAACAAACATTTCTATTTGATATTATTTATGATATAAGCAGTATATCAAAAAATATTGTACAAGTTTATGAGTGTCTCGACCATTGAAATAGCGTAATTCTAGTTAAAAATTTATTAATACTCAGATTAGATTAATATTAATATATTTATTATATTGTATTATATTTTAGTTGTTTTTCTCAATTCAAACAAAATTTTGTCCAAAACTTCTGGCGTTTGTATATTGAGTTCAAACGTTTCTTTCGTATTGTATTTCTATTGAGAAATACTTCTGAGAGGAGGAGAAGACGAGCCATACATTGAATGCCAAACATTTTCTTTTTGCTATTTTTTCAATGATTTCAATGATTTTGCTAACAATTTGTGATAGTGTTGGACAGTAAACAGTATTGCAATATTGGTTGAGCCAGTTGTCAGTTTGAAACCCCCCGCTACCCAACTCTACCCTACTTTGTGTCTCTGGTTGGGTCTGTTCTACTTCTGCTGGCTTTATATCATGAGAAAGAGTCTCAATAGACCAGTTCCTACGAAAACCATTCCCTCTGACACCCCGTCGAGTCGATCGAGGCCTCAAACATCGCTCACTAATAGTTGTGCCCAAAACACAGCTCATAGTTATTGAAAATATGTGTGACTTTTGCTGAAAATTAACTTTTTCTGAATCTATAAATATCTGAGTGTTTGACAGAAAATATAATTTTAATTTAGTGTCGAAACGATCTCTTTTAGAGTCAAAGATATGATAGACTCTAATATATGGCAATCATTTCAATGAATACGAGATAACATTCCTATCAAAAGTTGTGACACTTTCATAAAAACCAAAGAATACTTCTTTTATTCGTTTGACTTTAGGCACCGGATATTTATTACATTATGAATATTATTGGCGATTATCAGTTGCATCAACTTTGCCGGTCCTGACGACCACGACCTGCACAGTCATAGCAGCCATACCTACACAATATCCTGTTTTAAATAGATTCGGAATTAATGGTCAAACCATTTAAATTATATTCAAAATAATTGAAATGAAAAGCTTTTAAACTAAAGTAGGCTTTAATGAGATCTGAGTTTATTAACTGTGAGAGAGAAAAGTCTTAAAGACGTTGTTGTCATCATTGGTCTGTATGTTAGAGTAATGTCAATGTGTTGTTCAATGCGAACATACACTGAATTTTGCGAGAAGTCAGTCGTTTATAAAAAGATACGGATTTTATCGGCAATGGTTAGTGAGGAAGACCCTCAAAAAAAAGTCGAGGCATTTGTATTAGTGTTGGACCCGAAATGCGATAACGACTTTTGTTTCTAAATAAAAGAGAAACATTAGTCTCACGGCTCCGTTGGCTCTTAGCGGGTGTGCAAAACAGAGAACAACATAAACTCGATTTATACTCATATGAAACTCAATGATGAGTCTGTGATGGCAGTGATGCCAATGATGGCAGTAATGCTTACCAAACGTTGACTAACTCTCATCTCAAAGCGATGGTTACTCTGCCTGAACACAGTCTGAGCCGAGACATGTTCTGAACGATACTCTCTCTGATAAGACTATCCTATATTTCTTACACTACATTATATTAACTCAATAGAGGAGATCATACAAACAGACCAATTATCACAAGACTATACCATTTCGTATAAATATCTTGTTTTCACTCACTATCGGCTCATTCCTAATGACTATATACTAAATATTATTGCCTTCAATACATCAAATGATAAAATATCTGTTAATTTAATTTTTATTTTATTCAAAAAGATATTTAACTTTTTTTATCGACTAATTGTGTAAATATTTTAATCGATTTATCGTTTAAATACTGGTCTAAGAGATAAGTCAAACATTTTCCCTCTTTTCCATCGATTTGTTTAATGGTTGAAAAAACTAAAAATTAAGAAAATTATATCAATAATAGTGTCAATAATAGTGTCTTATCTGATGTCATAAAAATGTCGGAAATTCTCTTAAATAATAAAAAAGAATTGAAATTAAGCGAAGAATTATCAGAATCTCCGAGAAATTCATATCTATTGATGTCTTAAACAGAATGAATCAATCCTTCAGACCATTGAGTCGACTATTTTTAAGTCTTATTTTTAGACTTATTTTTAAGAGAAAAAAAAAATTCAAAATTCGTTTTCTTAGTTATATATTTTTTTTAGTGCTGGGAATTTATAATAAGTTTCGAGTTTAGTAGTGGTGATGGTCTGGTTGTGCCCCCAAAGAATGTTCAAAATTGTTGGCAAACCTTCAAACCGGTCTTTGCATTTGATTAGGAATTTTGACTCTCGCTCTGCAACTGAAAGGGAAATAACTTATTGTAAATTCACTCGATTTCAAGCGAAAAGTCTTGAACTCCATTTCATTTGCGGAAAGCGAGAGCACACCATAACATTCGAGTTGTGACAGACGTATAACTAATAAATCGATGTCTTCTATGCATTTGAAGTCAAACTCTGAACAGCGATTCGTTGACATATATTTTAGGAGAAGAAAAAAAATTGTTTAATATATTGGAGAGTATTAAACAAAATGTGTTTTTCGAGAAATCGATACCCAATCCAAACACAATTTGATTCGTTTTGAGGCAAAATATTTACCAAAAAATATTGAGACTCGCATTGAATGGAGTGTCAAATCATTTGAGTCAAATGTGAGCCAAAATATGAGGCAAATATGAGCCAAATATGAGCCAAACATTCCTAAAAAAAATTCAGTTTCGGTCGAATGAGTCTCCAAATGGAAAACAAAAACTTTTTTGCCATTACTTTGACCTCAGCTGAGGATTTGATCCCCACTTTCGAAGATAATTCTGAAACCAATTTTGTTTGACACAAGACTCGGCTGTATATTAAAAGATACAACCGATGGGTGAAATCCAAAATAGATAAACACATTCTGTTTTTTCTACCATTCCTGCCATTAATGCATTATTTTTTATCAAATTATCGTTTGATTCACAGAATTTTGTATAGAATTCCAAAACTCAGGTCTAAATATGTTTTGCAAATAAAAAAGTTTTTTTTGTTAAAAAAATTTTGAAAAACTACTTTTAGTCGAAAAATTATGATGCGATTGATTCACGAAGTTATCTGTCGTAAGAGATTAAGTCAAATGACTCACACAACGAGAGAGAGAGAGAGAGAGAGAGAGAGAGAGAGAGAGAGAGAGTCCTGAAAAATGTATTTGAAGTGAATTGTGTTTCGCCTTGAATTCAAAAATCGAAATCCAATGAATGTATTTAAAAGTCAATTCTGTTTCACATAATATTCGCTACTTTAATGGTTTTCGCTGAACTCAAGGCTGTTATTAAAGACTACATATATTTATAATCAGATGCGCATATTTAATACCGGAGTTGTTTAATATATTTGGTGAACACAAGTTGTTTTTTTTCTCGATGAAAATAATAAGAAAGAAACGCATATAATATATTATGTGTGTGAATGTGAAGCACACGTGAGGTTAGAGTTCATTCCCATGATAGCCATGAAATACGAATATTATATTATTTGCTGTACTTCTACGAGCAGTTCAACTTTCATATCAAAAACATTCGTTACATTACTAGGGCTCACATCAGGTCATAACTTTTGTATTACTACTCAGTATTTGCAATATCTCCGTAAAAAACATATCAAACATAAATACGAATATTTAGATACAGACACAGAATAGATAGTAAACATTGAGAATAGCTTTTGGAGAGAAAAAAAATATTAAGAATTGAATGAATGCCTTAAATCTTATGTAAAATTGATGTGTTATTCTGTCATTTGATTGATAGCGCCCACCCTCTCAGTCACTCAACTCATATGGAGGCCACGGCGTTCACGACGACGTTAGATCACCAGCCGGTTCTACTGGTACTCCGGGACCACTATCACAACAGCCCAGTTCACAACAGAGCACTGACAACAACAGCGAAGCCGGTAAGTCATCGACAAAATTAGCGATAATTAGCTTTTCTTTGCATAACATTAATAATGAAACTGAAGTCTAAAGAGTCTGTTATTTGACGGAAATGACAAACTATTTGATTACGTGCGAAAAGGAACTAAAAGGAGCTAGCACATCTAGAATATACATGCACATCTAGCATATACATTCACACACCTAGCACATTTCATGCAATACAATCGAATTCATATTTTACGACCAGAACTAAGTTTTTCGTGCGTTTGGTCTATCGTTTCCTTTCCACAAGACATGAGCCGTTGAACTAATCGGTGATTATAATTGTGAACTTGCCACTTTTTGCGAATCACTGTTAGACTTAATTTGAATATTGTGTTAATATTTTTTGAATCCCTGTCCATCACACTCACCTACCCGTCCAACACGTGCTTATTTCGTTATTCTGCGCGTGTTTTAGATTTGAGAGCAAATTATATTCAGAAAAACCTAAAAAAGAGAGAGAACTGATTTGAGAGGTGATACCAAGAGCCGATTTGGACCAGTATTTAGTTCCCTATTTAGTTGATTCCATACAATAGTCGAACAATATTTGTGGGCTTCGGAAAACTGGTATTGTTTTGAGCCAACAGCACAAGTAAGCGCTGGTTTACTATTTGTGCCCAAATACTAAACAGACAAAAAAGATAAGCAGATTTGGTTCGACTTACTTCTACACCAGCAGCTCAGCCACATCTACAACAATGGCACTAAATGCTATGGTGTGGGGCTGGAGCTGCCTCTGCCTCTGTGCTCTCCGCTGCAAAACTGGTGCTCAATTTATTTCTTCACTAAAATCTCTCTCTCTCTCTCTCTCTCTCTCTCTCTCTCTCTCTCTCTCTCTCTCTCTCTCTCCTCATTTTGGAACTGCTTTCTTGCAGTTTGTATTCACAATTCACACCGTTTTTCAGTATTGAATAGGTTTTCCTATTATACTATTGAGAGTATTGAACAACAAAATGCGATATTACTTCACACAAACACATTCAACACAATACCAAACGCCAGATAATGCAGAGCTCCACACAAGTCCTACCCAATAGATTTGGGTATTATTTGAGAAACCGGTCCTTTTTCTTAAAAAAAAGTTTATTTTTTACAAAATCACGTTTACATCAAATCGACGGAAATTTCGTTGAATTCAGAGCTTTCACTGATTTTTTTTATCTAAAAGTGATTTCCATTCGTTAATAATATTTTTGCAAAATTTTGAATATTTTATAAATCAATGAAATATTTAGTTCTGTAAATATTTTACTGAAAAATATGACATTCGAAGCAAATGTTTTCCCTTAGATTTGAATTGTTTGTTAAGTTTTGATGACTAGAACTGACAATAGTAGCATAAATACTGTCAGACCCCAACCCTATCGCGTTTGGATGTGTTTCTAATTTTGGTTCACTTGTAAGCGGAGTATCCTTCGAGTGATCGCCTTTTGAAGTCGGGTTCTCCTCTCAATTCAATGATAAGGAAATATTTCTCGTTGTGTCCAAATAGAAACACTTCCGGCCATTGTATGTATTTCTGGCCATTCCTTCAGTTTATAATATATACTGTTCTCTGGTTTTGTTGCTTACAGTCGACGCTAACAATAAATAAATACATTATAACAACAATATATTTAATGTTATGCTATCCTATCGATTCTCAATTGCATTTATGTCTGTCTTTCATATACTTTGGATAACAAACGGGAGAAGCAGTCTATCACTCGAATGACCAGAAATACCAACAAAAATGCAATTATAGTGAAAATGCTTTTCGGTTTACTGTCGGCCATTGAAAATGTTCTTAAAACAGATATACGACAGAGAAGTGCTTCCGATAGTCAACAACGACTTTCTTTTACATCGATTTTCTTTAGAAAACATTACAAACATTTTATCAATTTATTAGATATCCTCCCTAGATCAGATTATATTAGATTACATTTACTCCAACTCTAAACAAATCAAATCATATCTGAATCGATGTTTAAAGTAATTTGTTTTTACGATTTTTCTCGTAATTGACGATAATTTTTATGATATCTTTCATGAGTTTCGCTAAAAACTGATTATTTTTTGAAAACATTTAAAAAGATTTCAACAAATTTAAGATTTATTACTAAATTTAAAAGCATTTGATATAAACCCCAATATTTTTTGTGTAATTTTTAAACATTTTAATTATAATTATCGTTTGAATGCAATTCATGTCTTTTTTGACTTAAAAGCTTTTCGACTAAATAGGGGACAGACTATTGGCATCATTACAACAAACTATTGGATAATTTTTCTTATTATTTCTTTTATTGTAATGCCTTTGCAATAGTCAGTAGTAGTGGTGATGGTTGTGCTGGTAGTGCTTAGGCCGTAGTTTTATCGACCTCTTTAAATGTAATAACTATTATGTGATGCAAGCGATGGAAAGACGGCCAGAACTGAGCTCAGGCTTAGGCTATGCTTTTACTTATTGCTTATATACTCTGAACTCCACCCAAAAATGTTTTCCAGACTCAGACTCTGCTGTTTTTGATCTCCTGTTCAACTGATGATGAGATTTCAGCTTTAATTTTGTCTTTTATTAATTCAAATGCTTTTTGTTTTTCTCTGTAAAACACTCTCTCAGTTAACCTAAAGGTGTGCCACAAATAATATATTAAACAAAAATATTTTGTAGTTTTGTTTTGAATTTAAATTTTCTTTTCCAATGAAATCGATTTTCATCTCTTCTTCAATGAATGCGTGAGAGAGAGACTGAAAGTCAAGTTTAATGTTGAACTTCAATGAATAGCATTATATTTTTGATTATATCGAAATTGATTGCAATATAAGCGCATGTCTTTCGACTCAAGACTACCATTGGATGCGATTTTAGGGTATTCTTTCTGTTGTCACTCTCTATCCCTCTCTTTCTCTGACTCTTTTGTCTCAGAATTTTTGTGATTAAAGTTTTGCATAATAGCCATCATATGTGTTATGTGTTACTGGAAAAGGCAATCGCTATATGACTGTGTTGTCTAACATAAACTGCTATTCCCAGAGCACAGGCTCTCCTCTCAATCACTATTACGTTCGGTTGGTTTTGCAGAGAGAGTGCAAAAAAGTATGAATTCTATCCCCTCTTAATTGGTTGCGCTTAAGCTCTTGTAATTTGAGTCACAAAAAAAGGAAAATTGAGGGAAAGGAAGGCCTAAGAGATGAAATTTGCATAACATTAATGGGGTATTGGGGGACATATGGGGGTCATATGAGGGGCCGGTCACCAAATGTATGCGAGTTTTGAGTGAAGATAATAGAAGGCCAAACACGTCTCTGATCTCTTCCATGTGATAATTCACGATCTCTTCCATCTTCGAGTCCAAACATTTGCTTCACTCGAAATGGACTGACCTTTTCATATACGTCATCGACAGTCACTTTGTTGGCGATCGCAGTCTTCGCGTTGTTTTTGACTCAGAGTTTGGGTTAGAGGAGAGACACAACCAAAAGAAGATTAATGGCCTGAAGACAAATATTCGATGCCATACACATATAGACACACAAATAGAAACCATAGGGACAGACATAGTATCTGCTGAGGCTTTTGGGATAGTGTGTAGTCATAACTCGACCCAAATGGCAGGAAATGGAGCAATGCTTGTGTATAGTTGTGTATAGTCTATGGAAATAGGCATTAGTGAGCGACTCATCTGCATATGTGTCCCCTTTCCTCCTTTCCTCCGTCAAACACACATCAACTGAACCTCAAAGATAGCATTTGAGACAAAACTAAAGTATAAAAACATTACTGTTTTATACAGTGTTTAGACTTGTGGTGCGTCTAATAGTTATCTTAAGATACTATCAAAAAATGCCAGTTTTTATGCGAATTAACGAAAGCACTCGTTATTAACGTTATTATTATTATTCGCATAATTTAATGCATTCATTCATTTGTCGTTAATTATTATTATTTTACTTTTTTCTGTCATTTATTTAAATCGTAAATAAGAAATGACTGTAAGACCCGGAATATTCATTTTCTCGATTCATTGAGCTCTTGGACAAACTGATTGAACTGATCAAGCGCAAATAATTCACTGTTATTACTCAGTCAACTTGTTTTTGTCCACTCGTATGGCACTACTATTTTGCTCTTTAATAATGAATTGGATAAGTATTAGTCGTGTTTGCATTCCACTGATTCCCCACTATTTGTTAGCTCTGGCACTGAGTGGTCAGACCTGTGTTCAAATATATGAGATGAGCAAGCTTCTAATTTCTTGGCTCAACTTTTCCCAATTTTCAATGTTTCGGGTTTTTTGCCTAAACTTAATTGAAATTGATTTTATCGTTGGCTTCAAAACACCGGGTTTTACGAGAAAGTCATTGACTGAAAGCTATTTTGTTTGTCAGAAAATCTTTGATTAGAGCCACGAATCACATGAATCATGATTTAAGACTAAAAGCGAACCCAATTTGATGTGAGCCGTGAAAAAGAAAACACTAAACCCCTAAACATTGGACCAAAGTATTGGTTAACATAGAGTTCGAGCGTTAGTTCTTTTATTAACATTAGTCACCGAATCAGTAAATCTGAGTCTCAGTCACATATTGTCGACAATTGATACAAATATAAGGCACAGAACGGACTCAGAAACTATTATTACTGTTCTTTAGTATACTATAAATTAATTAATACTTCCTCTGAATAGCAATCCATACGAATGTGTTTTGGAGTTCATTCAAAACATCTTCGAATCGTTTTTCGTGTCAAATGTTTTTCATTATTTATAGAAAATAGTGACTCAAATAGTGACTCAAACTAATGTCGAAATCCAATATTTAGATAATGAGATAAATTTCTATTTTTTATTTCATCCATTTAACTATATTTCTCATTTAAATTACATTTTAATGGATCGATAAATATATTTATTCTTAACCATAGTATTGAGTTTCCAGTTAAAATGTAACTAGCTTATTGAAATGATTAAAAATCGCAAACAAGTTGAGAAAATTAAAAATTTAGGTAAAATTAATGATTTAAATGTGAGTTTATATCAAGAATTTCAGTAATTACTTATTTTTAGTTTTAGTTTATAAATATCTTCTTTAAAACTCCAATAAATTTTTTATCGATAATTAATTTAAACGATTCATTATTCACAATATTATGGCTTTTCTTTTGGACTTTTAATTTGAAATGTTTTTAATCGACATTTTTTCTCTTGAAATGGCATTTGTTTTGAGCCTTTGGTTATAATTAAAATACACTAAAACTGCGATTAAAGGCATTTCTTTGAATTGAAGACTATTTTCAAATGTTTTGAAAATTAATTGATTTTTATTTGCGAACAGAAAATGTGTTATGTTTTGGTTTTTTTTCAATTAAATTAGTTTTTATGAAAATCTTCGCTAACTCTTCATATTTGAAAACTCTATAATTAATTAAAGATTTATTTAAAGAATTTTTGGTTGAATTGTAATTATAGTTATGTTAAGACTTGACTCAACTGACGAACGGGAGCTGTAACTCAGGTTTTTGAGCCTTTGAAGGCATTATTATTAGACTCAATAATATTATTTTAGTCGTGATTTCAATTCTTCAGCCAATATTCACATCCCTTTCAATCGCAATACTCTGTACCAAAAAAAAAGTGTTCAAAAATAAATTGAAAAAAATTCAAATCTCTTTATATTTGACTCAGGATTTGCTTGACTTAAATATTTGAAACTATGAAAGACATGATAATTAATATTAGTTTTCATTACTCGCATAAATAAAAGCAATTAATAGCAAAAGCGCCATAAAAACCAAAATAAGTATCAGAGAAAACCCTTTGATTTAATTGAAAAAATTCAGATTTATATTCATCTCAACGTCTGACCAAAAGATATTATCATTGAATCAAATAATGAGAAAAAGTAACCAAAAAAGTCGTTTAACATAGTTTTGTAGATAAGTCCCCTTTTCATCAATTCAAAAATTTTAGTCAAAATTAAAGTGAAAAATACGTTTTGGAAAGCATTCAATACATCAATCGTTGAAATAAATTAAAAGAAAAATTTTCAAAAAAAAAATATCTTTCGGTTGGAAATCGATTTTTCACTCCCTTTAGAAAATTGCATTAATTCTTAACCAAAAGCTATGATTTTGTTTATTATTTTTTAATTTATTCCGATTTAATGGCAAAAAAATAAAAGCAAAAACTTTTCTCAAGTTTTAAAGACATTTAAAATTCAGTGATAAGGCGTTTGGATTGAATGCTAAAACATTTTTATGACAAATCTTGCATTTATTTGAGGGAGAGCTCACGAAAAGCACCCAAAACTCAATAGTTATATGAGTCTCTCAAATACTAAGATCAACAAAAACTATAAATTCATTTATATTTTGTGTGACGTTTGAAAAATAAAAACTCTTAAACGATGTATTGATTATTTGAGTCTTTCTGTTTCTGATTAGATAATCACTCAAATCAAATGTTTTTTGTTTGTCTATATCTCAACACTCTTTCCATTTGAATATTTTTTCAATTTTTCTTTAATTTTCCGTCACATCGGCTCAGAATAGTTTGAGGCTACAAATATTTGTTTAAAGACCAAGCTAAATTTGCCTGAAAAACAATTAAATGCTATTAAAATAAAAATTTGTCTATTAATCGATATCTTTAAGTGAAAAATATTCTAATCATTACTGCATAGGATTGAGTCGTTTTGAAATTACTTCAAAGAGACTCTAATTTCACTTTTGACCCCTTCAGCCATTGCTGAAGAAATGGATGGTTAGCCTTAAGACAAAATATTTTGCTTATTAATGAAGTAATTTATATATATTTTTTACGAAACATTAAAAAAATTTGAAAATTATTCGTTAGATTCAATCGAGTGATAGGAGTCTATTCGGGGTCTAATTATAATAACTACCGATTCAACGGAAAGATATATTGTTTTTCAAATAAATAAAAAACAAGAGATTTCCTAAAATTTACTGAATTTTACTCTTTCACAGTCTTGTGAAATGGGTTTTATTGTTTCATCTGAAGTGTAATTAAAATTAAAGCCAAGACTATTCCAAATGAATTATTTCGTTAATTGGTTTCACAAATTTATTTTTGGCTATAATTTCTGTTTCGCTCTAAAGGAAGGAATTTTTATTTGATTTTATTGCAACTCATTATGTCTTTCATGTATTTTACTCAACTCGTTGTGTTCAGAGACCAGTCAATTATGGATAATAAAAAAGGTTTTAAAGTATTAGGTCTTGAATTTTATTCCTGGATGAGTTTCGTCTGTGAACTTTTTGCTCTGAATCTCAACAAATTTCTTGGCTTTCAATTTGTTTTCTCAAAAAATTAATCCAAAATAAAAACATTTATTATTTTTTTCAATGAGTTTAGGAATTAATTCACTTATTTTTAAATTTAATCTCATTTTCACGACAAAAGTCTCAATCAAATGATAGAAAACATTAAAAGTTTTAATCGTTTGAAAACTAAATGACGTGGAGTATAACAAAAATACCAACAATTTTATGCTATTTGGTTGAGGTTTTCATAAATTTTAATTAAATTTGTTTTGCTTTTCAATCACTCAATTGAAGACATGATTGAAACTAATCTTTAATTTTAATTTCTTGTCTCCAAATATCTCCAAATAGTTTCTAATCAAAAATATTTTATAATTAATTGACTCTTAAATCAAAAAACATTTTCTTCAATCGAAACCTAAAATAATATTTTGATATAAATCTATGAAAAGAAGTAACGCTTAGCAACAGATTTGGCTTAAATTTAAAGAAAGAAAATAAAATAATTTTTATATTTTTAAAAAATATTATTCACACAAAAGTTATACTCAAAAAAACCTTAATTACATTTTTAGTGCGCTTTTGCGTTAAACATAAATATATTCACTGAATGCCAGGATATGGATGCAAAACATGAAAACAAAGAGAAAAAAGTATTTAATTTTTATGATAATCACATTTCATGCAAATTAACGAATATATAGTCAGGAGTTGTGCGAAGATCTGCAACTCGTCAGAGCCGTCAGAGTCGGCAATCATCGCAATGCAGGTGCATATGAAATAAGTTACAAACACTACCAAAAACTCTACAAATTATTATAATATATTAGTTTACATCATATCTGAAGACATATCATAGACTATATATTGTATAGACTTTTTCGTTATTATACGTATAGTTGTATTTGAAATGTATTCATATTTCTTGCAGTAATTTTTGGGATACAAATAATAAGTGGCTGTCATTCGTGTCAAACATTGGAGTTGAGCTGAATTTTGATGTTTCTTTCGTGATGTTAGTTCTCTATGTGCACATCACTCTGGGAAGGGATGCCCTTTTGAGTGAACCAAAGCTGCCATTTATGTTAATTCTGTGTAATTTGATTTATAAAGGAAAAGGAAATTTCATTTGCTGTCAATAATCAAATGATTTAAATGATAGACATCTCATAACATCTGATAATTTAATGCAAAATATACTCGTCTTTAATGATGACATAAAAGGAGAGCACAACTCGTTTTCATTGACTAAACTTCTAAACCCCTAAAACTAAAGCCATTTTGTGTTACTATTGATTCCAGAAAACTATCTTTTATTCACATAAAAAGACAAAATGAAAGTATTCTTCAGAGAATAGACACAAAAAAACGAGTCTCTCGTTTCTAAGAGATATTTAATTTATTTTATTGAAAACTGTAACCAATTCTAGTGTTTCCGATGTATTCGCAAATTCAATAAAAAATAGTTGAGTAAAGAAATGTACAAAAAATAACTGCAATTCTGGGTATGAGTTAAACAGAGTTGAGAGCATAGAATGCTTGGCTTTGGTTCTAATCTTCACTATATTTGGTCTAAAGTTTGTCGCGAAGTAGAGGCAGGAAACAGACCAAAGGGATCAGTGAAGCGAACGTCGAATGCCGGCTCAACTCAGTTGTAATCCAGGGGCAATTTGTCACTGTCGAAGAACAGCTCTATGTGTGTGCACAGCCTTTGCCAGAACACACTCTTCTCTCACTTCTTTCTATACTATGAGCTGAGTCTGTGTTCTGTGCTTCTGCTCAGCGCTCATAACATTTTGCTTTTGAGGCCAAACCAAAGATCAGAGAAATGGTGGCAGTGGTGGAGGGCTTACACTTATTTGTGTTGCATTTCTGTTAAAGATTTTGCACTTTTTCTGACTTTCTTCTCAATATTTGCAATCATTTAGACAAAGAGTAATGTCGTAATACTTCGATCTAATATTATTCTGTGTGGACAGGGGTTGCCTTTAAGCTAATGGATTAAGCAATGGTTAGAATTATATGCAATGCGCACAGAATACCATTGACTACATGTTTGTCTTTTTCTGCTAAACAATCCATAGCTCATCGCAAATATTGGACTGAAAAGTGGTCCTAAGATTAATGTAGAGCCGGGAATGAGTCCCAACTCTACCACCAGTATTAGCGTCAACACCGACAGCACAGCACAGGGCAGATATTCATCTAATCCTGAAGTGGTGTTACTGTATATCAGTATTAGAGAAATAAGAGCCGAAATAATTTGAGACAATTTCAAAATGCTTTGCATTTTGTTGTCTATTAATAAGAGTTTGAGTCAGAGTCGCAACACATCCCCAACACATAACCCAATCCTAACATAACTGTGCTCTCCATCATTGTGTGTATCCATGAGACCAAACATTTATGATATCATAGAGAATGCACTAAAAATATATAAGAGAAGGAAAGTATAGAAAGTGAGAGTCAGTGCACTATTCTGTGCGATATTATTAAAGCAAAAGCTGTGAAAAATGTGTGTATATATGCTCTTCGTCGCTATGGCTACAGGCATTCTGGTGGCAATATGATCAAGATTGATTGATCTTACATTCATTTCTATTTCATCCATACACTGCCTAAGAGATGCACCACTAATGGCAATACCAGTCCAGACACAAAACAGAGCACAAGAGTTGTTTCAAAATAAAACTTCTTCTGAATCAGAGAAGTAACAAAAAAAGTGAATAATAGACCCAAAAGTCTGATATTCATTCGGAAATCACAGACGAGTGCATATATTTGAGTCTTTTAACTATAACTTTGACTATAATGTCTGTAATATCTGAAAATCCAGTGCCAGTGCCTAACCAAGCAATACATGTAGGGCTCCCTTCTTGAAAATGGATGCCATTTAGAAATCATATATTTATGAAAATTCATTTATTTCTGAGTTTTATCACAAATGTAACGAAAAATCAATTCTTGGATTTGAGTATAATATCAATAAAACTAAGATTAATGACTGTTCTCTACGAGAGGGTCGACACAGATCTAAATCATAATAATTGTTTCGTTTGGTTGTGAGATAATCAGTGGTTGAGGCCATTCTCCAGAGCATAGTCTACTGCACAGGACATATACAGTGTATAATTTTAACTGAATTATAATTATCAAAATAGTTGTTATTATCTCTGAATAGGATAATAATATTCAAATTCATTAAAACTTTTGTTTTTTCACTTTATTTGTTGGTTTTTGAAAAGAGATAACAAAAGTTTGCTTTCATTTATAAGAATGACTTTTCTAGTGATAGTCATAGACTTCGTTCATTCAATTATTTATTCATTTTTATTGAGTTTAATACTATTTTTATGTGTTATCTAAAAACTGTTTCACTCATAGAATATATTAAAAGCATTTATTGAAATACATTTGATGTTTGAAATTCATAAAAACAATTTTGATATACAAACACAAAATTAAAACACAAAATAGTTTTCCAGTCGACAAACGGTTTTAAAGTTCTTCAATTGAATGACTTTAATGAAAATAAAATGTTTTCATTCGGAATGATATCAATATTTTAATCAATTATAAGAATATTCTGAGTGAGTAAAGTAAACACCAATAAAACTAATGGATTACAAAACAAATATTATTTTTATTTAAACTGTTTTTACTCGTCATTGAATTGACAGTAGATTTGGAGCAGACATGAAATGATTGCACTCTTCAGCCGCAATGATAATCATTAACAGTGGATATAATGATAGAGTATATAATGTTTTTCTCACTCATAATAGTCCATACAATTACATGAGAAGAGACTTAGATTACGAGTGCCGGTACCAATCCCTTGTGTACTATCACACCGACTGTTGTCTATGTCTATGAAAGAGTGCACACAATACTAAAATCGAGAGCCCGTAATATCAGAGCACAGCATATCGTTCTGTAAGACCAATATCTAACCCCTAATACGCTGTAATAACTGTATTGAAGTCAGAGTAGGCTTTGGAACGACACTCGTATATACAAAACAAAATTTATATACGAATTCAGTGCAGAGTGAAAGTGAATTCAGTAATTGTCTGAATGGTCTGTCCTCTCGTTTGGTTCCAAACTCTCACTTATGGTCTCTGAGCTCACAATTGTGCTCAACTGAAATCGAGCAATAAGTGAATGTATGGACAAATCAATGCTCGGATAGGTATGTGTATGAGCTCTGGGCATTAGTACCAACAATACCAGGGTTTTTGACACAATACGGAGCGTTAGATTCAAAAAGTGGTACCCAATTGACAATTCTATGCAGAGAAAGCTTTTTCTGATATTGAAGTGAATATATTCCTCTACATGTCTGAGCAGTTGACGAGCGCCGGTATCTGAGGCCAGACATAAGGCACATTTAAGCTGATTTTCTCTTTGTATACCTGACAGTGCATTTGTGCTTTAAATGTGCATTTTTGGAGCAATTGTCCATGAACAATCCAGTGAATAATCCAATGAATAATCCAATCAAATATGAGATCGCAATACAATCTGATGAAAGGCAGACAAAAACAAATTCACTATTTATTGCATAAAAGCATTAAATTTAACTTTACTTCACCTCTACTTTCAAACCAATCAATGAAAATAAGTTTAAGTCTACAAAATATTAGCTCATCATCTGATAGCTGATGAACGCTCTGCTGCTCACCGATCACTTACCATCCCTTTCCATCAGATCCCTCTCAGGCTCTCCTCAACATCAAAAGACTCAAAGACTCAGTCACTCAAACATTATTACACTTTTATGCCATAATTTATCTCTTTTTCGGAAAAAAAACATTTTTCCAATCATTCAAATGGAGTCGAAATTTAAAATATCTTTTGTTTTCTATTTATAGGATCTTTTTTAGGCGACGCCAGCATTGGATCTGGTGATGGAACCGGTGAAGACGATGACGACGACAGAAGTAAAAAACGTCAGAAGAAAAGAGGAATTTTCCCGAAAGTAGCCACAAATATAATGAGAGCTTGGCTATTCCAGCACTTGACAGTCAGTTTGATTGATATTTTTTCTCAAATATTCACTTATTTCTCAAGACTTTGATTAAACTTCGAATGAAATTCAGAGAAAATTATAGCTTTTGAACAAATTTTTTGGGTTAAATATTTGAACACTTCGTTATACTTTGGGTTTCATATTATAGTCTTTTGTCATATCAAACAAATTTTGATTAAATTTTGTTATTTGATAAGAGTTGACACCCGAAAGGGGAAGTGTTGGACAGACAGTCAAACAGACAGTATATGAGGAGAGGGAAGTGATGGCAACAAAGAGTGCGTAACTCTTATCATAACTCTTTGCAGTGGAGTGACAGTTGTGTATGACTTCTGATACAAAACTTATTTCCAAACGTTTCACAAATGAAAAGATCAGATATTTTTCTCATATCCTTTACGTATCAAAATTTTATGCTATTATTTGATAAAAATATATTTGATATTCAAATATCGGTCTGTTTTCAAATGAAATCATAAGAATAGAAAAGAATAACAAAAACAATATTTTCTCTGTTTTTCTATAAATTTAATAATTTTGAAGTATTTTTGAAACAATTGACTAAAACTTTTTGTGTTATTGTTTTGATAGCATCCCTATCCATCTGAAGATCAAAAGAAACAGTTGGCTCAGGACACAGGACTGACAATACTTCAAGTTAATAACTGGTGAGTGTTTGCCTGACATGTCTTCTCCAAATTGATTTTCAGAGTTGATGTTATCCAATGATCAGTTAAAATCAGTTCTCAATATATTTTCTTTTGGCGAACCCTTCCCTTCCCTTCCCTTCGCTTCCAATTTCCTATTGAGTTGTCTTTCATTAAAGGCGTTCGCAATCAAACGCTAAGCAAATAATGAAATATACACTCAATAGTAGAGTATCTGTTGTCAAGTCTAGTGAAGGCAATAAAATATGGGACACCAGTGCTTCAGTTTCACTCTCGGTGATGGCAGTCTTGATGGCCACTCATTTCCAGTCATTCTCTTCGATCATAGCCTTCAGTAATGACCAGGAGTTCAAAGTTTGTTGTTTTACGTAAATTGTCTGCAATTTTGTCTGTTTTGAGGCTTTTGTTGTTTCATTTGGTCTGCGATCGCATGCAATGACGCGATTAATACTTCTATTTTGGCTTTGATTAAGGGTCTGTCCCTCTCAAAGTGATGTTAGTGACCAGTCCTTTGTTATACTCAGTGTTTTTGGCTAATCACTGGCCACCGGCTGCGCACAACTCACAAAATATATTATTTTCTTTTAAATTGTATTGAATTTAATAAACATATGATTATTGAGTAAACACTAATGCTTTTCATCAAACAATTGATTTTCAATTATATGTTTCTTTCATTTCAATTGAATTTCTTTCAGAGTTTAGTCAAAACTAAATCAAAATAATTTGAGAATTATTTTCAAAAATCAATCAAAATTTTGATTGACTTCCAAAAGGTATCTCAAAAAAAGTATCAGAAATTCAATTAAAATCTTCAATTAATTTAATGAAATTCAATTGAATTTATCGGTTAATATAAAGGCTTCAAATGTTTTCGTGATATTCAATAAAATAGATTAAAGAATGAAAATAAGGAAATCTCTGATCGAAAGATTCGTTTAACATTTAAAGGGATGGGATATCGAGTTTGCCTTCAAATCAATATTGTATTAAAGTTTATTTGATTGACAATCGGGTCTAACCTTATTTAGTCAGTCCTTTGCACCGCATTCACAATTCATGAGATAATGGATTTGTTTTTTTCTGTTTAGCCTTACTTTCAACTAAAATCGATATAAAGAGTAATAGAGTTGAATATTACTGACAAAAACTGTATAAAAATGTTCGCAATTCATGCCATGAATTAAAATTAGGCACAAATTCAGACTCTTTTGGAGAAAATCCTTTTAAAAATGCGTTAACCAATTGAATGATCCAAAAGCTATTATAATGAGATTTTTATCTTCTATTGAGTTTTTGTTATGTTTTTTCATTCAAATCAATTACATATTCAATGACTCTCTGACTCTAATACAGTCAAACGGGTGGAGTTTAGGATTAAGCAAGCTAATTTTATACAAATCTCTTGAATACTCAATTCTGATGCCATTAAAAATAGTTACGATTTACATATTTGAGTGAAATAAAATTGACTTGCTAAAAAATTTTGTTTCATCTCTATTCACATTTTCTTTTAACTGATTTTATTCATAAAAATTCTTTAAACCTAACGATTGGATCAATTCATGAATAAATTCATATTTTCCTTAATTTTCTTGAATTTTGGTTTCATTGAAGAAATGTATGAAAAATTCAAAAATGTTTTATATCTGTTCACAAAAGAAGAGGTCTGTCTCTAAGTGTAGAATATTTTTATGCCAAACAGAACTCCAAAATCAAATCAATTCTCATCTCTTATGTATGGGTTTTCTCTGCATTTCATTGCATTTGTATTGATTGTAGGCTTTCCTTCATATAATGATCTAAAAGCAGTTCTCTGTTTGTGAATAAAGTATTGGATCGACAAACGAAAGACAACTAACAACTTGCAAAACAAAGAATAATTTATATTCTTATACATATGAGTTGTATCTCCAACTGAGCTAATTATCAGTATTAATAGCATTCCTCTGGTTTGGCGCAAACCAACAGTCCTTCCAATGCCTGGGATCGAGATTAAGAGGTTGAAGTCAATCAACTTCTATACACTTATCATATAATAGAAACACTCGTTTTCTTTGATTTAAAACTTTAAATAATATAATGAAGAGTCTCTCAAAAGGTCTCTCAAAAGGAATTCATGTTTTAAACAGCATTCATGAAGTGCTGTCCGTTCTCTCACCTCAACCTATGTTTAGTTGTGTTTGAAGTAAAATGTTATTTAAAATGCAATTAAATTTAGATTATAATATAGTCTAAAATCAGTCGAAACATAGACCGCATTATCACTTTAAAAAGACATGGCTTTACGCGTTCTCTCTCTCTCTCTCTCTCTCTCTCTCTCTCTCTCTCTCCTCATTTTGAAATGTTTGCCTTTTTGTACTGCATTTAGGGGACGGCCTCTTATTCTATATATAATTTTTGTTCACTTTTTCAGTCTCTCATCAAAAATAACGAAAGATAGAGAAGTGTAGAGAAAGTCTGTAATTATGAGTCAGGCGTGACATCAAAGTACTGCAAAAATAAAAGGCAGTCAAAAAAGAGAAGAATATTTCCTCATATTTTTTGATTGACAACTACTGGCAAACAGTCGAAGCATCCCCTCATATGCTGTGCAGGTGTTTCACAAAACAAAGCCAATAATTTTTTTTCTCAACTATTTGTAAATTCAATAACTCATTGGAAGTTAAGTTGGTTTGGGCTCAAAACAATGTCTATTCCCTTATTATGGCCTTCAAAGCGGCTCAGATTCAGCCCTTGAGCCTTGGCTGAGCCTGAGCCTGGCCATTTTTACTCGTTCATGGTTTAATCTTATTGTGCAGTAAATAACCAAGTTTACAATAAATCTATTGATTCTCATGAAGATTAACCAAAATTGATTCCATAGTTTTGGTGTTAGTCAGCGGTGCTGTGTGTCGACCAGAGCCAGAGCTGTGCACAGGAAGGAACAGTTCGATTGCTTTCAGGAAAAGAGGCCACAAATAACTCGTTATAATATATCTGTTCAATAATATAACTGAATTCTGTTGACCACTAATAACATAACTTTTATTGTGAAAAATTGTCTCTCATTTCGTTTTGTGTCTCTCTATTCGCAAACTATTGTTATTAAGACTTATTTTTCTTCGAATTTCAAGTTAATGGAGAAAAAGATTATACTTATTGTCACAAATCGTATCGAAATTGTTTTTTATTCGACTCTCACTTTTGACTCGAGTAAAATAATGTTCTTAAATAATGTTCTTGGTTATTGGATTATTGGATAATTAATCATAAAATAGTCGTTCTATTATTAGTTTCGATCATTTATTACTAAAAATTTATTATAAATTGAGTTTCAGTAAAAATAATTGAAACAATCGATTGGTTTGAAAAGTGAATCTGTTATAAGTCGGCAATTATTTTGACTTATTGTATACTTTTGTAAACTTTTCTTTACCTCACTTTCTGTGAAGCGATTGTAATACGTTTGTAATGAACGTCAACTTTGGGCTGACTTTAAGCCGAATATAATATTTAATAAGCGATCGATAATACGGACAATAATTCTGACAAAAATATCTCATTAGAGGCGAAAAACCATTGAGAATATGAGTGAACTCTATTATAATCAAACAGAATATTCTGAGGGATAATATTTGGGCGAAAAAACAACAATAGATTTATTCATTAATTGGTATTCAAGTCATAAATTTAATCCAATATAACGTCAATTAATTTATGAAAAGAAATCCATATTTTTATTTGATTTACATAACGGACCAAACATTTGCGATTAAATTGGCTTTTAGTGGAAGGACTGACTCAAAAGTTCTGATATCATTGCTATTCGTGATGTCATAAAAGCCTGAGCTGTCGATAGCGGTCATACTGTGCCATAACTGTGTGCCTAATGATTGAGAGTTCCTATTATTACTGAAACGACAAATTTATTTCTCCAGTATTTCTGTCCCATTATTTTCGCTCATATTATCATTTTTTCTGTCAATGATTTCATTCTATTCTTTAATATTTTGTTATTCAGTTCTTTAGTCCAAAACTAATGGTAACTAATATTGATTTAAAACATATGAAAACCAGAATATAAGCGGAGTTTCACTTCAAAAGAGAAAACACGTGCCTTTGCTTCCAATTAGGGCTTCCCATATGTGTGTTCACTCTTTCTGAAGTTGATTGTGGAGCACGTGTTATGTCAATTACAGACAAGCCTTACAGTGCAATACAAGCCATGTGTCTGTGTGTGTCTCTGTGTGCGCTCAGTCTTGCATTTTAGCCGATAATTCCCAAACTCTGCAGAAATACAAAACCGATTGGTTTGGACACAACTCAACGAAATAACGGAATAACACTCAAAATTAATTTAATGAACAAAATCTCATATACTTTGCTCTAAAATGTTTTGTTTGCAAAAGAGAAAGCGAGGAGAGAGAGAGAGAGAGAGAGAGAGAGAGAGAGAGAGAGATTCATTTCTACCAAACTTTTGACAATAATTTTTGTCTGAATCGCCCATAAGTCAGGTCTTAGTTGATGTCCATAACTCAATGTCCGGATGTGTTAGTTTGCAATCTAACACCGCTATCATATAAAAAGCAGACCACCATTTATCTTGTGTTGCAGTGGCTGTCCCTCTAATTCCAGTTCCAATCTGACTGTCTATTACTCGATTCGTTTTTCAATATGTTTTTGTCGAAAACGATTCTATTCTATAAAAACCCATTTTTGAAGTTAATGTCTGCCAAACGAAACGAAATTATTTTTAGTTTTTCAAATATATTCTTCTTCTTTGTCTCTATATGTTTGGTCTTAAGGGGCTGTTATTCGGAGTGTTGTTCAATGTCTGAGTTTAGTGGGACATTGCGTTCTCTGCGGGAGATTTCTAACTATTTTTATGGCCAAAAGAAACCTCTGGTTTCAAGTATTGCTATTCACAGCAAGAGATCAGGTTTTAAGTCCACGACTGCAAGGATTGTCTGTGAATTGAATACTGAAAAGAGAAAAAAACTAATCATTAAAAATGTTGTCCTTTTCTGCTGTCCGTCCATTCCTTGAGCTTAAAATTCAAATTTTTTCCTCTTTTCGTGATTTCATTATTGAGACCAAATTTTTTAGATTTTTGAAGAAGTCTTGCAATGCTTTTCGTAATTTTCATTTGAAATTCATTTATTCAGTGTTTTGTGGTCTGACTCTTATGTGTCAATAAAATGAGTTTAAGTTAAAGACTTGAAAACTGTATGCATAATGAAGTCAATACACGAATCGTATTCTCAGCTCAAATCGATTCAGTCTTATGACTCTAAGTCTGATAAGTGATATACTATTTGATGGCATTCCTCCTTCACATCAATAATTTATTGATATCTCTGTCTCTGCTCTCGATATTTAATGCAGAGTTAGGTCTCCCTCTCCCTCTCTCGAGTCTATTGCTCTTCAATATTGAGTCCTCTTTTCCATACAATGAGTGAGACTTTTATTGAACTCAAACTAACACTAACTAAAAATTGAATCAAAATTTCAGTTATTTGCGTAAAAATCAATAAACTTATTGAAAGTCTCATTGTTTTCACTCCTTTCTATTGATTGAAGTCTTTAGAAAAGTGGTGCAAATAATGTAATATTTCGGTCAATCGTTTGTTTTTGTTTAAGTTTTTATATGTTTTTGAGTAAATAAATGCTTTCGTTGTTTCAAAATATAATTGGATTGAGTTATTCCACGCAATACTCCATTTTTGAGTCACTGCACGAGTCATGGCATGAATAGTATTTCCTCCTGTGGCCAGACATTAATCGATTTGATAGCACACATAGGGCCGACACACACCACGCCTAATCTGCCACCTCGTCTGTAATGGCCATACATGTGCTCACAATTCATACCTAGCGATGCATTCTTCTGACAAAATCACAATATTTTTCCCAAAATAAAAAAAACATTTCTCTAAATTAGTTTTGAGTTTTGTTGAGAAAAATACTTATTATTATTTTAATTGCATTGCATTTCATGACTTTTCCTATTTTTCAATACAAAATGATTTTGATTTTTCCCAAAAGAATCGGTTAATACTTTTTCAGTGAATTGTTTTGACCATAATTTAGATAAATTCATTCAATGATTTGTTGGAAACTAATGTCAATTAGAGTAATGTCTCTAATGTTTCAAATTTTTAGATTCATTCAGATTTTTGTATTAAAGGTATTTCCGATATAATAAATGGAAAGGCGTTCAAAAAGTGATGCCAACCATAACATAACTGAATGATATTTTTTGATTATTATTCACCTAATCATCAAAACTCATTACCTTTTGGTTGGTCTCTATCTGTGGTGTGTTTTTGTGTCTACGGTTACTATCGGTTACTATCGATGTCTTCTTTACTCAGGACTTAATCAATGAAACTATGAATTAATCCTCGATTTGAGGCCAAAATCTGTCTGACATTCATTAGGGAAACACTTCACGTATTTTTTGTTAGCCGATGATGAAGGGGTCCCACCCACCAGTCAATTTGATTAGGTCCGACCATTTTTATAAATCTCAACCAGCATTATATTTCATATAACAGTTTAGCTTTCAATATATTAATGTATTTTCCGTTGGTTTGCCCCAAAAATTCATAAATTTCATCCCTCTTTTCATATTGTAATACCAGTCCTCTTCTGTTTCACTCAATGTTTTACTCATACTTTTTCAGCATTTCTCTCATTTATGTCTCTCTCTTATAAGTTATGTATTGTTTGTATTCCTTCAACTCTGGAGTGATGGTCACTCTTTCATTAGTTTTTCATTTGAAAACAATATAATCTAGGCTCTTTTTTCATTTAATTGAGTCATGCAAGTCTGACCGCATCGGTACACTTATTGGACATTTAAGTTGTTTTAACTGTAGTTCTGAACTTTAGTAAATGTAATGAACATCTGTTCTACCCTGGTTATCTTTGGTACAACTTTTGATGCGTTTATAGCCATCGAGACTACAGAACTACTTACGAGTTATTGCAAATGCATTGAATGGCATCAATGCTGAGACCATTTCATCGGAGCTCGCATTGCATTGCCGTTTAGAGACTGACTCGAAGACCATTTTTCATAATTTGTGTGTTTCCCAGAGGACTCTATTCCAGTCTTTTGTTGCGTATCACTACATATATTGCCATTTTGACGGTCTCTCTCTCTCTCTCTCTCTCTCTCTCTCTCTCTCTCTCTCTCTCTCTCTCTCTCTCTCTCTTCTATTGATTTTTAGATTCTTTGAGCGAATATATTGTCATTTCTTTTGTTCTTCAGTTGTTTGCCATCGAATCCAGTTTTAAAAGTGAATCCACTTTTTTATGTGTCCTCTCATCTCATGTCTGAAACTTGTTATCTTTTTTTCTGAGAAAAACCTCAAATCTCTTTACAAAACGAATCCAAACAATTGATATCAGGTTTTCTTTGGGTTGAATACATAGTCAGAGGTGTATAACCACTTGAATCGGTGTTAACCGTTCCTAATGTATACAATTACCGGAAGATTTTTTGGTCAGAACCTCTAAAAACAGTAAACCTTATTATTTGAGATCCAAACCAACACTTTGTGCGCTTCACTCGACTTACTTCGAGATGTGCTGACAATTGAAGGAATGGACTGTCATTTGTCTGATTATAAGTTAAATAATAAGCAGATGTAGTTCACTATATTCTGAGCTATATTTATAAAGTCTAACACTTTATTGATCGACATCACAAACATCTGTTGAAAAGTGTCAGTCGTTGGGCTGACAGTCAGTCCCACAATCGTTATAAAGATACAGATCTTTACCGTTCATTAACTGCTTCTAAAATTACAAAACTCTTCAAACAATCCATTCATTTGTCGATTAAATGAATTCTATTTTATTGGAAATCAATTAATAGTCGATAGGAATAGTGATTTGCGGCTGAGCTCAGGACTGTCTGCCTTCGAGATTATCAGCTATAAAAATGCTGGTCATGACCGAAGACCATACCAGTGCTCGAGAGATGTGCTTTCCATCAAATGAGGCAACATTTGGAAAATACTGGATATAGTGGTGCAGTAAATGACCTATGATTTAATGATGTTCTCCCTCTTGTAATGAATAGATCTAAATCTACATCATCTGTTCAGTGGAATGCCTGTCCTCTTCAGTCCTCTTTTACTATTTTGTATTTCATGTGAATATACAGTGTATTCAGTGATCAGACGCTCATAAATTGCAGTTAGCAATAGATCTCTCTCTCTCTCTCTCTCTCTCTCTCTCTCTCTCTCTCTCTCTCTCTCTCCCCATCGCTCTCTCCTTTTTTACTCTCCCCTGACATGAAATAGAGAGGACTGAACACATAAATTGCAAAATCGATAATCTTTTTGAAGCGTTTCATTCATTTGATTCAAAGTTATAGTCGAAAGAATCGCATTCACAGAGTTATAGTCGCGATAATTGTGCTCTCATTCAGGTGTGTCGGTCCCAACAGTTACAAGAATAGGCTCTCATTTATATGAGAAAATAGTTTTGATTCTACTTTTTGTTTAAAACTCTTGTATTCATTTATTAGCAATAAATTATGAAATAGTTTTTGATTAAGTACTTGAGCTCAACATTGATTAGAAAGAGTAAGAACTGCTTTATCTGGGAGTTAAAGCCATAGCTGTTAATCATTTTTCATTTATTCAATAGACTATTGTATTAATCATAAAAAAAAGTTTGTTTTGTTTTTTCATTTCTGGTTTTTCAGTCGTTGTATTCAATTCTGATGTCAAATATAACGTGAATTTAATTATTTATTGAGGAAATCATTCTCTCGTTTCTAAACTCCAAACTTAATCCCTATTATGAGATGTAATGTCTTTAAGTCGAAAAAAAACCTGAATTAAAGAAAAACTCGAAATAAGTTTTTGTTTTATTTTTCTATAATATTAGAAAAGTCTCATATTTATGAGGTTTTAGGGCAAACAGAAACTTAAAGTCCAAAATAGGTTTCTGTTTGGGATTTATACGAATTCAATGGAATATATATATATATATATATATATATTCTTCAGCTTTTGGTGTAATTATAGTTATCGGTTTTTGTTGGCACAGACAGTGCACAGCACAGCCATTGTGTGTGCCATTCAGATAATCCCATTGCATAATTCATTGGATCAAACGGTTGTCCCTTTTCCGGTGAATTACGAACAATATAATAATGTGTGCGTTATTTCACTCCAGTATTCCTACCATTCGCTCACTATTCGCACTGTTATCTCCTTTTGGGAATCACTTTATATGTTTGCCTAAGATGTTAGTCCTCTCAGAGATGACTCGACTCTTACTTTTTAGATGTGATTAAACTTTTTATTCTCTCAAAAACCGATAAAATTAAAAACAGACTCCAATGGACTGACACTCGATTTATGGAAATCAGTTTAATATTCTGTGCGAATGAGTTCAGTTGCGAAGCCCACCACTAATATCCTGTTTGTCAATCATTATTCAGATTAGAGTATTATTAATGCTATTTGAGCTGTCATTTTTGTACCAAGATTATTACTCGTCAAATCATATTATCAGATATTCGGTAAACTTTAGTCACATTTTTTGATGACTAGTTCTCGAGTAAGAGAACGGGTTCAGACATTTTTAGATAACTCCTCTCTGGAAGAGTTGAGACAAAGTTTGTGTTAATGTCACTCATCTATAGTATAACTCTTCTCCAACTGTTGTAACTCTGAATCAAATCTCAACGGAAATCGAATGGATATAAATGTGTTAAAAGGGAAGAGCCGTTCAATAGAGTAATGCAATCAACTTTATATTTAGCTTTAAAATTAGTAAACAATGCATTACTAGTAATATAGCGCTCAGACCTACCCTTCGGAAGAGGTTTTTATTGTCAGAGAGAGGAGTGAAATATAATTTGTTTCAACGGTATGAGTGATAGACGAGAATCAGTTAATGACATTTTGCTGACTAAAAATGGCTCTGAATTCAAAACTAATGTCATTAAAGCCAAAGCGAAGTGCTATCCATTTGTAGAGTAATATTGACTCATAAGGTGGCCATAAATTATAATGTGTTGCCTAACGTTAAGAGCGTATATCATCCGTAGTCTCTGTTGGCCGGAGGGGCGCAGGGATTGTAATTTTCAAAAGCAATTCTTCCAAATGCTTTACATTATATCGCATTATATATATCTAACAATATTTATATCTTTTGATACTTTTTTTGTTATATTTTGATATATCACTTGTTTTGCTCCAAATGTAGTATCGAATCGAAAAAATTGTATCACTTTTAGCCCAAAGCCTATTCACAGACAAATGTGTAATGAGTTTCACATCTCAATACATATAACGAAAATATATTGAAAACATTTTATTATTTGATAAAAAAAAAATGAAAAATAATATAACATTTGCTTCAAATATCACTAAATTATCTCTTTTTCTATTTTGCAGGTTTATTAATGCCAGACGACGTATTGTTCAGCCAATGATAGACCAGTCCAACAGAGCAGGTATACAATCAATTATCAAATTTTGATAAATTGGGTAAAATTCTGTATTTTTATTGAAAATGAGATAAATTTTGTTTCGATTTAATGTTTCGATCGAAAGAAAATTAAACAGAAATTCAGCCAAAAAGCGATTCTGAATGAGAGGTCTGTGCATCACTTGATTGTACGGCAGTGCAGTCCTTTTGGCTGAGCGTATCGTAAACTGACAGGACTTGTGATTGATTGCCACCAAAGTTCTGCTTCAGAAAAGAAATGTTCATTTTTGGAGGCAATAGAGCTCTGATGCATAGCTTTCCACTATTTTCTATGCAATTCAGTGGCAATACTTACATTAGTTGGTCATTGAAATCAGTCCTTTCGCTCATTCAGTCACTGCTCTCTCCAGTGATGTTCAGACAATTCAATTGCAGTATCAGTTCCTCAGCTTTTATGAGGAAATGGTTTTTCTCATTAAATGCTTTTTATATTAATTCTGTTTTTTTTGTATCCAGACTTAGGAGGTTCTATCGGTAGTGCCGGTGCCGCTTACAGTCCCGATGGAAGTATGGGTTATATGATGGATGGCAGCCAACAGTTCAGGCCACCAGGTACATTTGCATACAACACAAATCCAGATAAATAAGGCATTACTTCTCCTTTTCCTATGAGAGCACACCATTAATCCCAGAATTATGTATTCAACCAAATAATGAGAAATAGTTTCTCTCTTTTTCTTTCGGAATATATTTTTTTGATCGATTGGTTTAGACTAAAAATAATGTTATAACTGGAGGTCGACTCTCAATGATTTTCGGGAAAATCCAAGGATTCAGAATTGAGTCTTCATTTTTCCTAAACTTTTCATAAATTATTTATTTTTCAAATAACTTAAAAAAAATTTTTCATTTGATATGTTTTGCAAAAAAGTTAACAACTTTTTCCTTGAAATTAGTTATATTTCAAATATTTATTCATAAGTTTTAAAATATTTGAATAATTTGATTGAAAATCAATTGAGTTTATGACTCTAAGACTCGTTTTCCTTATTTTCGGATAATTAAGAAAATATCAGATTTTCAACGCTTTTAATGTATTCAAAGGATTTATTCACTCAATTATTGTATAGACTCTATAGACTATCGATCGGAGAGATGGCTATCATTTGATTCACAAAACATCGAATAATTTAATGGCTCTGAGAGTTGAATAACAAAACAGTAATCCTTTGATTATAAACCATTCGATAGGTTTTTAAAATCTAATCTCTTTTTGATTGGAATTTATAATGAAATCTATTTTTAATCGATTTTAAAAAGCGATTCAAAAAAATTGATTTCAACTGAATATCAATTATAAAAATTGTTTCATTCCTTCCCTTAAATCAAACCTTCAATTAAACGGAAGGTTTTTTTTCAGTAAACAAATTATCAGTAGTTATGAACCCTTTCTACGGAGTAATGCCTTTAAGAAAATTATTATTATTTGAAAAATAATTTCAAAATTGATTCAAAGGAATGCAAGGATGCGGTGACGCGTCTATGGGAATGAGTGGACACATGAGCGGAATGGGTGGATACTCACCAATAAACCCTCAATCATTGAGATCACCAGTGCATTCGAACATGCTACTACCTGGACATCCTCACCCAGCAGCCATGATGATGGCCCATGGACCAATGGGTCATCCAAGTCTTTCACAGGGCTCTCCTTACGACAGTTCAGGACAGCATATAATGGATATCCACGCGAGTTAAGCCATACATCGATTTTTTTGGATTAAAAGGCAAACAATGAGTTTTGTTATACGAAAAGAATAATTACTATAAATTAAAACCAAATTCTGTTTTGTTGTGAATATGTTTTTAAATAATTGTTTTATTCAAATCCAAACACAATTCACAGATTAACTTTAAAAACACAATTTACATAATTAACAGATTATTTATCATTGAATTTATTTCCCCTTTAATTATAAGTTGAATATTTATTGTAAAAAGTGTTGTTCTTTTGGATATATCTCTTATTTGAAATATATTCTGTGCGTTCACTTTGACATCGATTCTCATTTTCTAAGAGAAAAGATATTTGTGTATAAAAAGTGTTGCCTTTTTCGGTGGGATTTCTTCTGCTCTACATTTTTGACCGAATTGACTATTATTTCAATACTTGAAAACACCAAATAATTATAACTATAAATGAATATAACATTTGAATTGAAGACATTTTGTTTCAATTATATCTCAAAATTTGTATCTTCTGTTTGAACGTCAAACTAAAGGACTTCAAAAACTACTTTAATCATTTAAATTGGATTAAAATGACCATGAAAATAAACTGTACACAGGGTAGCTAAATTCTGATAGTCTATAACTGAAAAATTTTCAGACAAAGGCTTCAATTTTATTGTACCATCACTTCTATTATTCATACAATTATTACATTAATCAAAATTTGATGTTATTATTAACGAAACCATTCATTCGATGTTTCAGATTCTTAAGCGTGTAATTCATCTCTCATTCAGACCATTGTTTCCATAATTTTATTCATTTGATGTCCAATTATTATATTATGAGTTCCTTATGTTTTATACAATATTTAAATCTTATAATTGCTTTCAGTGAGCTTTGGATTGCAATTCTTATAAACTGTTTTTCAATACTATTTTTTGAATCATTTTTCAAATTCGCAAACTTTTTGTTCAGTCTTTTATTAAATTGATTTTGAGATTAATTGAGAAAATTTCCAAAAATAGTTAAAAATCTAAATAATAATCACCAAAAAAGTACAACAAAATCGAAGTCAATGAAAAATTTTTGAGAAGTGACTAAATATAAGAAATGTTTGGAAATGTTTGGAAATTTTCTCTTAATCTTTGGTTAAATTAATTTTCTTAACTTTTAAGCCGAGCTTTTCATTACAACTATGAGTCTTATATTTAGTTGTATTCATTAAATCATTACAAATGTATATTATGTTGTCATCTAATCATCAAATTTAGTTAAATTTCTTAATTATTATTAATTGGATGGGATTTATATAAAAACAATTTCAGACAAAAAAATATCAAAAAACCGATTCTTGAGTTTCAAACTCCAATTAAATCGATTTCGCTATAAATTCGAGGTTTAGCTTAAATTTTCATTTGTTTTACAGAAAAAAAATAAGTTTAATATAAATATTAATTATGATTATTGATATGAAAATTGTAATAATTGATAATTTTTTTGCAAATTTTATGACAAAAACCATTTGATGTACAAAATATTTATTATTTAAGGGATTTTGGGTTTAAATTAATTTAAGTTTCGATCGATAAGTATAATGAATATTGTAATTAATATCATTAAAAATATGCATATAATTAAACAACCTGGCTATTTATTCTTTCCAAGTTTCAATTGATTTGTTTGGAAGAATTCAATGAATGTTCAATCAATTAGTTGTATCACTACTTTTTGGTATAACTTATTGAAAACATTTTGTTTATAATGTTTGAGAAAATCTTGAAAATTGATTCTCGATTGCAGTAAAAACAGAATAAAATGCAATTATTGTGTAAATAAGTAATCAAATCATCAAATAGTAAATAAGGATCGCCACCAATAATGGAATGGTAGTTAAGCCTATGGTGTGAAAGGCAATGCCGTATAATAGCAATCAAAGTACTTTATAATAGTGGGACTCAACTCTCAGAGACTATAATAATAAGAATCTGTAATAAAATGTTGATTTTGTTGCACTAAATCTAAGGTTGAGTTTTTCAATTGTGAGGCATTCCTTTCAGATCAGAGCAAATATACAATCATTTTATGGCCTCTAATCGTGAAACACACACATCGATATCAACAGTGATGACCGCCTCCACCCTTCCCTTAAACTTCGAGTCAATTGACTCGAATTCTTAACAGAATTATGGCTTTTCCTTAAGACTAATAAAAATTTAAATAATTTCCATTCAATTCAAGGATTGTATTGTACTCTTGATTTGTAGTAAAATTTTCAAACAATTTTGTCTTTTATTGAATTTCTTGAATTACTTTTGAATAGAAATCAAAACAGAATTTTCAGAAATTGAATAAAAATTTAATAAACAAATAGTATTTGAAGTGAATATAAATCTATTACGAAATGATTGGATAGACTTTCATACATATGTTACTCATAATACTAGATTCAGAGGATTAACATCTATGAAGTGGACTCTATTAAAAACGTTTAGAAGAGTATGTGCTGAGCAAATGGATGCAACATTTGGCACCAGCTGACAATAGGGCTGACAATAGGGCTGACAATACGGCTCACTATTCTAATAGGTCTGAGACTACTTCAATGTCTGTCCATTCCATACATATTCTGTAATAGAGATCCATAAGAGCTCTTTGACTCTCATTCTCTCTGTTTGTATGTATTGATGAACGGAACAGATCTCTGTTTAATAGAAGACTCGTTAAGTTTTCGAGAATAAAATGAGTGAAACCGTATTGAAAGCCTCCCACCGTTCCCACTGTTCAACAGCTGTATTTGACAACAGCTTTTTTAGGCCAATTTCCATCCCCTTATCATACCTTCCCCTTTGGATTTTGGTGAATATCGAATATCCAATATTTTTGTCTTTTTATGGATTAAGAATGGATTTAATGTGGAGATGCCCTTGGCAATTCAACATAACTTTATCAATATATTTGTCACACTTTTTGCTATAATTTTTAGTTATTTCTTTCATTTGTTTTATTGAACACTTGAATGCGATCTTTCCATTTGATTTGAATGAATCTAGGCAAATAAATATCTAACCTCTGTTCTAATCCTTTGATTTTTTTTCCAAATCTGTCATAAAAAGTGAGGAAAGTGTAGTCCTCTGGTGAAGGGGTCACTCCGTTCAGATTTGGATCGTTTGTCCAGAATTACTATCAATTGATTGAATTATTTAAAAGTTTATACCAAAGAATTGGCGCAAAGATTACAAAACATTTTTCAATGCGTTTAACAGTTAATGCTTTTTCACATTTTATTATCTTTATTTGGTTCCAATTATTTGTGAAAATGTCTTCAAATTTAATGAATACATTGAATAAATTGATTGAATTGAAGACATTTTGTGATAATTTGATTTCAATTCAGGAAGAGTTCAATAAAAGTATTGAAAAAGTATTGAATTTGAATTTAATTAATAATTCAGTTATCGATGGGATTAAAGTCTGCAGAAGTGATCTCAAAATTATTGAATTTAACCAAAAGTCTCATCAATTTAAGTGTTTTTGGCCTAAATGTCAGTTTAAAGCTATCTGTGAATCACAACTCGAAACCCATAAAAAGATTCATAAAAATGAGAAACAATTCAAATGTAATGAATGTAATCAACGATTCATACAATTATCTCAATTGAAAAAACATCTTTTGATTCATTCAAATGAAAGTCAATTTGTTTGCGATTGGAGTGAATGCGGAAAACGATTCAAAACTAAAGGAAATCTTAATCTTCACAAACAAAGAGTTGATTTGAAGGAAAGAAACTTTGAATGCGATTATAATAACTGCAAAAACAAATTCTTCGATAAAAAAGATCTCGAAAAACACAAACGAATACATTCGGGCGAAAAACCATTCATTTGTGACCACAAGAATTGTGGCAAAAGATTCCCTCAAAAACAAAGTCTCAATCGACACAAATGTATCGTTCATTTGAATGATGGAAAGTTTGTCTGCGATTATAATGACTGCAAAAAGAAATTCATTTTTAAGATTGATTTGGAAAGACATAAACGAATACATTTGGGAGAAAAGCCATTCAATTGCGATCACAAGAATTGCGGCAAAAGATTTACCACAAAATTACAACTAATTTCTCACAAAAGAAGAGTTCATTTAAAGGAAAAAAAGTTTGTTTGCGATTATAATGACTGTCCACAAGAATTGCGGTAAAAGATTCAATACTAAGGCTCATCTCATTCAACACAAACGATACGTTCATTTGAAGCAAAGAAAGTTTGAATGCAATGAATGCCAAAACAAATTCTTCACTAAAACTTATCTCGAAATCCATAAACGGATATATTCGGGAGAAAAACCACTTATTTGTGACCACAAGAAATGCGGCAAAAGATTGGTTTCAAAATAGATTTCAAGATAGTCTCAAACAACACACAAAAGTTCATTTGAAATAATAATAATAAACAGTTTCGAAAAAATCAAAATATAATTCATTTAAAATAAAAATATTTTTTTTAACTTTTATTGTAATTCAATATAAAATCAATAAATAATTTTTGATCCAAACTTACGATTCATTGACGGTTTGTCTCAACTGAATGACAGTCTTTTTTTTAATACAATAGTAATCGAGTGGTCAAAGGATAGCTTCAGAGGTTTACCATTTACTTAAAGACATATTTTATTTAATTTTAATCAAAACAAATTTAAATCAAAAAAGAGATAATCGGAAAACCCATGGATGGCGTCCAACACATGATCTCCGCGAAGACCAAACGGTTAAACGAATAGGAAATCAGTTTTTAAAACCAAAACTCTTGATATTTAATGATATTTGAGCCAAACTTTAATGCTTTTAGTGAACACATAATTGAATACAAAAACTAATGATAAGAAAAAATATTTTAATAATTGACTACAATTGGAGACAACGACTAAATTCAAAGACAAATCAAAAACTAAATGTCAGACCAATTAATGATTAAATTAATTTCTAAAACTATGTCTTTTGTTGATCCGAAACATTTGACAATTGCTTATCACTGGTCTTGTCATCATTTGTCTGCTGTTCTTCTAAATGAGTCATTTTGTCTTTTATCAGTTGATCCGAGTCTTGATTGTCGTCGTCTTCGTCTTTGTTGGGGTAGAGGTTAGGGTATTGAGACATACATTCTTGCATTTGAGCGAACTTTTCGATACAATCGCTGCCTTTGTTTTCAGCTGAAGAATAGTGGAAACAACTGAACGCTTCCCGGAACTGATAACCACAGGGACCGGATGCCATCCCTCCCAGACAGGGACAGTTCCAATTGATGTCTCCGTTCTCGTCGATCAGACCTCGCGGTTCATTACTCGGGTCTTCGGCCAACTCAACAGTGGATGGCTTTTCGTGATCTTCTTTAGTGGCGAATATGATCCGATCCTTTCCTATTTGTTGACAATAAGACATCGCTCTTCACATGAATCACAAGAAATGCTTTTTTTTATTCAAATTCAAAATCAGATGAAATGCTTTCCCAAAATATCACATAAATTACGTCCAAAAGTGTCTGAAACACGAGTTTTGTTTGTTTTCAAAAATATTATCCAATCATTGAATCCGTTTTTATTTTGTCTTCAAATCAATTGACTTTTTGGACGCTTTTGGTCTCAGACATGAGGTCGATATGATTCCTGCCATTTGGGCAGTACTTCGGGCCTACACTCCGTATATTGTCTTTCCCTTCGCTGTCGTCATCGGAACCATTGGTTACAATTGGAGAGCGTTTTGACGGATAAACAAATCGGCGCCAAATATATCCATAATATTGAAGACGAGAGGAATGAAAGGCTTCTCAAAGAGATGGACACATCTGATGCCACTCAAGTCGAGAGCCTTAAGAAGAAAACATTTGTTCCCAAAACAATTTTCGAGACCAATGTCTCCCCTTCTTTACGTACAAACCTCGACAACAAGTCTTAAATTCAATGATAATGTCATCGATTTTCTTGTCTTTTAGTTTTAATAAATATTTTGTTGATTTTATTTCAATTAATGTTTTGCTTAAATGAATCTGAAATTACTTTTTGAAAAATTGTGTCAAAAATAAAATAATTGATTATTTTCATCAAAATTTCACTCCCCGTCCCTCTCTTTATACCTTCCCATTAATTTTTATAATTACTTTTACTGTAATTGAGTTTACGTTTTGATTGAATTGAAAAATTGCTTTCATTACATAATAATTAGGTTTTGATAGCTTTGAAGCCTTCGGCCAAACAAATAAATGACAATCAATTGATATTTGGGTCAATAATATTGAAATTTCTTACAGCTTTTGCTTAGCATTGTCTTCATAATTGAACTCTTGGTCATAATTCCTCTGAAAACCACTAATTAAGTTGAGGGACATTTATGTCTGCTTTCAATTTTACTTTACTTTGACTATTGACTACTCCCTGACCACTATTCCTGAAAAGTTAAGGGAAAGGGATAACAAATTTAATGCCAAAATAAGTCTCAGAATTTGGTTTAAATCTTCAAAAAATTGAAGTTTTAATCATAAGTTTAAATATAAATGACATCTAAATAGGAAGTGTATATACGTTAAGCACTAATTGATTATAAATTATAAGTTATTGTGAAGTCCTTTCACAGTTCAGGTGCAATCAAATTGTCCAAAACTATAGGAAGTGCTCCAAATCTCTCTTATTTTTCAACATTTTCTTCAGACAAGTGATTCATTTCAAGGATTATATCCACAAAAATGTTTAAAATAGTAGTTTCGATATCTTTGTTGTGTTTGGTTTGTGCTGACCCTCCCGTGAGTCCCGTTCCACCGAAAAATGATAGTCCCAAACAATTTCGATACGTTGATGAGGAAGACCCCCATCGACCACAAGAATCCCATTCCCCCACTCATTCAGCTCAGAGACAAGACATCAATCAGAAAAAGTATGGGGAACCAAATGACCATGGACAGTCTGACTACCATCGAGAGTCTGACCACCATCACCCCCAAGGACAGTCTCACCATCAGTATGGCGTAAATGACAACAAAGAGAACGACGAACGCCGACCCCTGGTCTCAGTCAGTCGAGACGATAATCTTTTGGGACGTAATGTTGGGGTTGGAGTCAATCTCGGGTTTGTTTTATACATTTTTAATGCGAAACAAAAATTTAAATTATTTTATTCATTTTCAGTCGTTTATATCAAATGGATTTAAAACGAGACAGTAATTTAGGCTCGAGGGCAGTTGACTTGGGACTCAGTGTACTCAACGGTTTGGTTAAAGTCAATGTTCAGAGAAATAGAGACCCTTTCTCTGACAAAAGAGGACCCATTTTAGTCCAATTGGGCGGACATACCATTTATAGCAACTGAATATCGTTAGTGAAGAATCTTCACTGAATATAAATCAGAGGAATTGTGTCATTCAGAGATATTTAATAAAAATGTGATTTTAATTTACAGTGAATTTCTATTCAGATTCCTTTCTTGTCTTTTCTCTTTCCTCTGATTGAAGCGAATGTCAAATATCTTTCCTCTCTTCCCAAATGTAAATCAGATTATGCTTTGCATTGAGTGAACGCTTATTGGGATTTACATTTGGGAAGAGAGGAAAGACATTTGACATTCGCTTCAATCAGAGGAAAGAGAATAGACAAGAAAGGAATCTGAATAGAAATTCTCTGTATTGTCAATAACTTATTGATTTACTCAACTTTATATAAATGAACAAGATATAGTCATTATCAAAATCTTAGAAAACAATCAATTCTACAAATTATTGATTTTGAATCACTTTCTTATGATTTTAAAATATTTTTCATAATTAAAACTTTTGTCACTATTTTCTTGATTACAACAAATCATTTGTTTCTCTTATGGATCAGTTGGTGTTTCTTCAGATTAAATTTAAGAATGAATTTGTTTTGGCATTCATTGCATTCAAACTTTCTTTCCTTCAAATGAATGCATCGTTTGTGTACATTAAGTCCTGAAAGAATTGTGAATCTTTTGCCGCAATTCTTGTGGTCACAAACGTATGGTTTTTCGCCCGAATGTATCCGTTTGTGATTTTCCAAACTACTTCTTAAGTTGAATCTCTTTTCGCAGTTATTATAATCGCAGACAAACTTTCTTTCCTTCAAATGAACGCATCGTTTGTGAGAAATGAGATTTGATGTGTTGTTGAATCTTTTACCGCAATTCTTGTGGTCACAAACGTATGGTTTTTCGCCCGAATGTATTCGTTTGTGATTTTCTAAATTACTTTTTGTGGTGAATCTCTTTTCGCAGTTATTATAATTGCATTCAAATGTTTTGCTTATTTGCTTCAAATGAATGATTCGTTTGTGTTGATTGAGACTAACTTTAGTTTTGAATCGTTTCCCGCATTCACTCCAATCGCAAACAAATTGTCTTTCATTTGAATGAATCAAACGATGATTTATTAAAACAGATTTATATTTAAAACTTTTATTACATTCATTGCATTTGAATTGTTTCTCATTTTTATGAATCCTTTTATGGTTTTCTAGATTTGATTTAATATTTGATCTAAACTGACATTTAGGCCAAAAACACTTAAATTGATGAGACTTTTGGTTAAATTCAATAATTTTGAGATCACTTCTGCAGACTTTAATCCCATCGATAACTGAATTATTAATTAAATTCAAATTAAAAACTTTTTCAACACTTTTATTGAACTCTTTCTGAATTGAAATCAAGTTATCAAAAAAGTTCTTAAATTGAGAAAAACTATTCAACAAATCATAAGACATTTTAAATAAACAAGGATCAGTCAACAAGTTCTTAACCGCCAAAAATCTTTTCTCTTAAAACTTAAAACCGGTTTCAGAAGATATTCACCAAAAGTTAAGTTCAAAAATAATGCGATAATCACTTACTAGATGTCAATCCAAGTAAAAGTTAAGTTAAACTGAAACACCTTGATCATATCACCAATCAATTTTAGATCATTAATTATTTAAAGAATATGTTAAAGATCCTAGAGTGTTTGTCTTGTTAAAACTTAAACAATTTGTGTATACGTCTCTTATTATGAAAAGCATTGAAAATAAAGAGTTATTTTGATTTAATTATCACTTTTTTGGTTTGAATTTCATTTATTAAAGTCGTTTTGAAATCGTTTTTCGATTGAATTTCTGTAGAAATCAAATATTTTTTGAGCGCTTTCTTCACTCAATTCAATAACTTTTTGCAATTGACTCAAAACAAAAGAGCCGTTAGTTGTCATCGAAACAACTTTTTTGTCGATACTCTCGAAGACAATTGTGAAGAGAGCGACAGCGCTGTCCGTCTCGTCATTAGTGGCGTTCACTATAATATGTCCGTCAGATGTGATGACCGCAGAAACGGCTGCCAACAGGTATTTGAGGGGAAATCCAGAGTCGAGTAAAGCGAAACAAACGGCGTTAAGACAGGAGGCCGTCAGAGAACCGCTGTTTTGCATCTCTTGTAAGACAATCGTAACCAGAGTTCGGGGATGTAGTCGTCTATACATTATTGAAGATATGTTGGAGAGTATGAACCGCTCCAAGAGTTTTATTTCCGGATTTTCTGTTAATTCAAATCAAAATTATTATAAATTAAGTGATAATCGATTGAATCCAACCTCTGATAGCATTTCTGACTAATCTTCTGTAAATGACTTCAACGGTAGCGTTAATCGGATCCTCTTTGCTTTGATGGACTTCCGTCGGACCGAAGACCGATGTCTGGACAACAGTATCGCCGAATGAATAAAGAGCTGAACCATCGCTTCGGCTTAAGTTCGACAATAAAACCGATTGAAGTCTTTCTCTGATTTGCATCTCTTCTGACATTTGATATCAATTTTAAATTAAAATAAAATTTGTTTCAAAAAAATCAAAACTAAAGACAAAACACATGTTTTGAAAGAGTGCTGTCATATGATTGGGTGAAGACTTTTAAACCTAAATAAGAGATACAATGGATTCCATTGACTGCAACAAACCTAACATTGACTGTAATTATAATATGTTTCTCATTTTTTAAATACATAACAAGTCTATATAGCACCTTTAATTAAATTTGAATCTTAGATGTTTAATGCTAGTTTTAAGCAATATTCTAGATTATATTAAGCATCTAGTTAAATAAAGTTTCTTGGTAATAAATTCGATGGCATTTACTGTATTTGATATACTGATCCAGTTATAGAAAAGACAAAATCTATTATTAGTCTTAATTTGTTTACAATTATCAGATAAAATAGACCGAGAATTTATGCTGATGAAACTGAACTTGGTCATTTATAACTATTTATCAATTTTACTAGATCATTTTGAAAAAGTTTATCTAATTTATTATTTTGTCCCAAAATTTTTGGGTCGGATTTGTTTTAAACGTATTTTGTGTTGAATTCATATAAATAATCAATTTTTGTGTTGTTTTTAGTGAATATTCAATGAATTCAATGAACTTTTAGCCGAAATACTAATTGAAGCGATTTTTCAATTATTTATTCATTTATTTATTTTTAGATAAATATTATTATTATTTATTAAACATTTAATTCATTGTTTGCTTTACTAACAATGGATTTGTCCCATAATATTGTCCTCAATGAAGAGGTCCTCTCGAGTCTTAGTGACCAGAAAAAGCCGATATTCATCTTCGAGTGGTTAAGATTTGTTGAAACATCACTTCTTAGCGCACAAAAGGTTACCATTCCTTTGATTTTCAAACATTTCAAACACGTTTTCTTTTACAGAATGAGATCAAAGAGAATCAGAAGAAACTTATGGACCAATTGTTTACTCAAATACAACAGTCTTCGGGACCGCCGACCAGACGATTGATCGCCAGATGTTTGTCGACCCTATTCTCCGTCGGCGACACATTCCTGTTGTTTGAGGCCATCAATAAGTGTAATGATATTCTCAAGAATAAAGACGACTCCCCTTCCTATCAATCGGTCAAACTGTAAGACATGACATTTTTATCTGAATTGAAAACTAATCCAATTGATCCCAAATCCAGAGCTGCCATCACTTGTTTGGGAACAATGTATGAAAAGTTGGGTCGACTTATGGGTCGGTCTTATGAGGAAACGGTTCTTCTTTTGCTTAAATCTATCAAAAACGCTGAGGTATTGACCGATAATTCAATTAATTTCTTTGGATTTGATTTAATGTTTGATTTATAATTGATTTCAGTCTCAAACTCGATATGAGATATATTCGACTTTAGAGAAGATAGTGTTCGGAATGGGAAACGCCGCCAATTCTGTCCACAGAGATGTCTATAAGGCTGTCAAACATGGGATGACTGATAGGGTTATGGCTGTCAGAAGCAGTGCTGCCAAATGTCTCCACAAATTGGTGATGTCCGCGCCTTTTCTCTACACAACAGAACTCGAAAACGTATTTTCCATTTGTTTTCGATCTCTGGAGGGCTCTAACTATGAGGTGCGCTGTTCTGTAGCCCAAGTGTTGGGTACTCTCGTGGCTCAGACACAGGATAGCTCTCAAACTCCCACTCAATCAACGAAAACACGAGTCGTAACGTTAGACGAAGCGCTCAATTTGTTGGCCTCTGGTTTCCTTAGGGGAGGCATCGGATTCTTGAAGAGTGGCGGAGAAATGATTAAAGGCGTTAGTGTTAGCAGAGAGACCAGAGTTGGGGTCACTCACGCCTATGTGGTTCTCGTCCAGACATTGGGCAGTGTTTGGCTCGAAAGGAATTTATCGGTATTTCTGATCCATTTGTTGGATCTGTTGGCAAACCCTAAGGCTATCACTTCACACATGGATGCAGTCTATAGTCGAAAATGCGTTGCGTTTGTATTGCGGTCAGTGTTGGGCAAACAGCTCAGCGAAAAGGCACAGTTGGCGGCCATCAAAGAATTAGTCAATATTTTGAACCGTTATCTCAACTCTAATTCAATTAGTAGTGATTCCAGCGCTGAGAAGACCAGCGGATCGGTCAGTGCTTCTAAAGAGACGACTCAAACAGACATACAACACATTCAACACGTATTGGTTTGCGCTCTCCTCGAAATGGGATGTCTTATCGAAGGTTTGGGCACTTCTTGTATATCAATAGTGACCGACCCTCACGTGGGTCTAATCGATACGATTGCCTCGATTATTGTCCACCCGTCCAGTTGTGCGCGACTGTCGGCCTCCTGGTGTCTCAGATGTATAGCAGTGGCGGCGCCGACACAATTGACTCCTCTTATCGAACGCTCGTTAGAAAGACTGGAAACTTTAAAATCAAATCCGGAGACAATAAACGGCTATTCCTGTGCTCTGTCAGCGCTGTTGGGGTCTGTCTGTCAGACTCCGTTAGGCATTCCTCACAATAAAGGAAAACTGATATTCAATATCGCAGAAGACCTTCTGAGGAGTGCCTCTCAGAACAGTCGTCTGTCACTGCAGCGAACGCAAGCGGGTTGGCTCCTCATAGGGGCGGTCATGACTTTGGGTCCGCCAGTAGTCAAAGGACTTTTGCCGCGAATGCTATTGTTGTGGAAGAACTCATTCCCGCGCTCTGCCAAAGAGTTGGAGTCAGAGAAGGCTCGGGGGGATGCCTTCACGTGGCAGATCACTCTCGACAACAGAGCCGGTGCCCTCTCAGCGATGACCAGCTTTTTGACGAATTGCGATAAATTAGTGACCGATGAAGTGAAGAGACGGCTATTGACGCCAATAGAGTCAGCCCTCACTATGTTAGCCGCTTTGGGAACAGTTCTCGTCAAAAGTTATGGCACTCCTGTTAAGGCCAGTCTAGCAATGGTTCGGCTCAGACTATATGAGACACTTCTCTTACTTCCGCCTCAACTATATGACAGCTGTTATACAAATCTATTGCGTCTATTAGTGGCTGAGTTCACACTCACAGAAAGTGTGGCCAATACTACCAGTTCTCTGTTGAGGAGCTTTTGTCACTCAGACGACGACACTATCCTCGGCTCTTGGCTTCAGGAGACGGATCACAAATCTATTGAAGATCAGGTTTGACTCAATTATTATCTTTTCTTTTGTTCATTGAATCTATTCTTTCAATTCAATCCATTCCTAAAAAGATGGAACCGAATAGAAAAATGGAAAAGGAATTCGTGAGTCTCTCTCTCTCTCTCTCTCTCTCTCCCTCTCCTTTTTAATTTTGAAACACTTAATAATTGATATTATTTTTCAGTTACAGCCGAACAGTGCGTCGGGTGCTATAGAACACGACACGACTCATCTCTACAAATCACTTCCGAGCGATACAATAGTTCCCGGACCCTATCCTCTTGGTATTGCTGTTATAGATAAGTCTGCGCTCGTCTTTTCCGCTGTATTCCCATTTGTGGCGAACAAACATCGGATCCAAATATTGAAACACTTTCAGGACTGCATAAAACAAGCGAAGTCGGGCCGACAGGAGGCGATGCAAATCAATATATTGACCGCTATTTTAGGCGCTCTTAAAGTAATTCTATTATAAATCGATTTCTCAAAAAAAAATTATTTTATATTTATTTATATTAAGGTTTTGACCGAAAGTAAGACCAGTTTAGGGACGGATGAAGTGAAGAAACTTGTGGTGAATCTGATCCTCAATACAATGAGTCACTCGAACCCATTACTGAGATGTGCTTCAGCCGAGTGTTTGGGTCGTTGTGTTCAAGTCATAAATGACGGCAAATTCGTGGCAGAAATGGCTCAGCAGTGCTTCGATAAACTGAAGAGCGCGAGGGACGCCTTCTCCCGCACCGGACACTCTCTGGCTTTGGGTTGTATTCATCGATATGTCGGGGGTCTGGGTTCGAGTCAACACTTGAACACTAGTATCAGTATTCTCCTGGCATTAGCTCAGGACATGTCTAACGCAACTGTTCAGGTCTGGGCTCTGCACGCACTCACTCTTATTGCCGACTCCGGGGGACCGATGTTCAGGTCATACGTAGAGCCGACTCTTTCCCATTGTCTCAAACTATTACTTTTGGTTCCAATGTCTGTCTGTGACGTCCATCAGTGTATCGGCAAATGTCTGTCAGCTATGATCACAACAATAGGACCAGAATTGCAAAGCGATAGTAATTCGATTTGTGCGACCCGTTCCTCTCTATTGGTGGCCTGTGCTATAATGCAAGAACACGACGACTTCATGGTTCAGGCGGAGGCCATCGGATGTCTTCAACAGATGCATATGTTTGCCCCAAAACATGTGATACTCTCCTCTTTAGTGCCAGTCCTGTGCGAAGCCATTCGAAGTCCTCACCTATTGTTAAGACGCGCTTCAGTCGCGTGTTTACACCAATTGTCTCAAAGAGAAGCCAAAGAAGTTTCAGAACACGTCTACGTCTGGACTAAAGACTCTAAAAATGAAAATTCAAAAAAATTGGTCAACAGTTCGGTTGTCGGCGATCACGGATTGGCCGGAATGTTGATATCGATGTTAGACTACGAAAAGGATCCGATAACTGTTCACAACATCCATAAAATAATTCAAAGTTTGGTCCAAACTCTCGGCTCTGAGTGTTTGGCCCAATGGCTGAATCTCTGTCGAGAGGTTCTGACAGCAGCTGATCCCAGTTCTGCCCTCAACTCTCCCGACAAAGATATTGACGGCGATAACGACGAAATGGTTGGCGATAATATACGTTTCAAAGCCAGCGAAGAGCCATCAACTCATCCTCCGATGTCTCCGCGATGGCTGACCCGAGTCTTCACGACTCAAACTTTGTGTCGAGTAATCAATTCGTGTGAAAATTCATCGAATTCTGTGATTCACTTCAATTTGGCCGCAGCTAAGGAAAGGCGTTCCTTAAGCGGCGGTAAAGAGGACTTCCTTGTCCTTCATTTGTCAGATTTGGTTCGGATGGCATTCATGGCCGCGACCTCTGATAGCGATGCCCTACGAATGGAAGGACTTAAAGCTCTTCAATTGATTATCGATAAGTTCTCGAAAGTACCCGAACCTGAATTTCCTGGACATGTGATACTAGAGCAGTACCAAGCTCAAGTTGGAGCTGCTCTAAGGCCAGCCTTTTCTGCTGATACTCCTTCACACGTGACAGCTATGGCTTGTCAGGTATGCAGTGCTTGGATTGGAAGCGGTGTCGCCAGAGATCTGAATGACTTGCATCGCGTCAATCAACTATTAGTCTCTTCTTTGGCTAAACTGGAAAAGGACTCGAGTTTTCGTCTCTACAATGAGAGCGCCTCCACTATCGAGAAGTTGGCTATTCTTAAGGCTTGGGCTGAAGTATATGTCGTAGCGATGGCTCAAAACGCAAAGAATTCAGAGATTTGTAAAGAAGACAATGAATTGGATTTTGACTCTGAGAGTACTCGCGAGGGTTTACTCGCTTTCGTTGCGCCACAACTGCCCTCTTTGAGCAAATACTGGTTGTCGGCCCTCAAAGATCACGCTTTACTGACCCTTCCAACAGAATTTTCGAGTCAACTGCCTCACGACGGCGGCGCCTTTTACACATCCGACACAATTGAAATCGCAAGACCTCGATATAGGGCGTCGTGGCCTCCAATACTTCACGCGGCGGCCGTTTGGCTCTGCACTAATGGATTTGAAGTCGACTCTGAGTCCAACGCAAATGAAGAACGTTTTCATCTCTTATTTGGCATTTGTATGGAAGCGTTATGTAATCCAAAGTCGACGGAACCGCTCTCTTATGTCGTCATTTGTCTAAAATCACTCCAACAACTACTTTGTCATCCATTTCCCGAATCTTTGTTAGGAAGGGATTCACAGCTTTCGATAGAATTGTGTAATGTTTTGCATCGATTGCTTCTGACGCGAGAGACACCCGAATGTCAACTCCTTATCCTTTCGATCGCACGTATAGTCACTGAATCGCAACTCAAATATTTAGATAACGAGAAGAAGAAAAGACTTCGAGAGTTGGCTCCGGCTAATCAGGAATTGGAAAATACCGATAAAGTGTTGGCTTCTTTGGGAGAAGGGGGCGAAACGGGGGATATCACTCCGGGACAGTCTGTTGTCTACGCATTACTCGAAGTCTGTTTATGTGTATTAGTCCGACAATTACCGCAATTGAGTCCAACCCTCGCCAGTACTCCTGGTCTCGGGTTTGTCGTCCCGAAAGGCATTAATGAGGAATCGGCAGAACTGATCGGTCGAGCGCTTCAAATATTGTGTGATTTACCACTTCTTTGTTCACCCAAAGGAAGTACTGTTATATTGCCATCAATTCTCTATTTGGTTACCGGAGTTCTCAAAGAGAGCGCCAATCAATTGAATGGAGAAACAAATGCAGACAATCAGCCGATATCTTCAGTATTGGCTTGTCTCAGGTCTTTAGGGTCTTCTTCTTTGGCTAAAAACAGTATTTGTAGCGAAAAATGGATAGAATTGTTGAGAAGTACTTTAGCTGTGATTCTGGACTTATGTAAGACAAGTAAGTCTTCAATATTTATAATTATCTTTAATTTAGTGATTATTTTGCATTCTTTTCAAACATCGAATAGTTTGGACTGATTTCGATGGTATTCACTCTTCTCTCTATTATTTGTGCCGTTCTTTTCGTTTATTATTTATCTCTTATTTTCATTAATTTATTTCAAATAATTTTAAAATTGATTTTCATTTAAAACAATTGATTTATAGGCGATTCAGACGAACCAAAACCAGACGAAATCACTACTCTCTTAGCGGTTGGAATATTCATAATAAAGGCGCCGTCAGATGTAGTGCTAACCCCTAACCTTCAATATCCAGCTATAAATCTATTGAAGCAATCGCTTCAAAGCGACAAAAAACCCGTAAGTCTTTCATTTGAGAGAAAATATTATCAGAAAACTGATTGAAGTCTTGATTTAAGGTTCAATTAAAATGTATTCAAACAATTGGAGCTATTTTTAAGCAATCGAATAGCAAAGTGTCGGTTCCTTTCATCCATATTCTTGCGCCGCGAATGATAGAAGTGCTCAACAATTGTGTCAAACAAATCAAATCAAAAGATATTGTGACTCAAATAGAGTCAGAAATCATATTAGAATTGTTCGCTTCTCTGGAGGTTCTCATCGAAATCGCTCAAAACGACAAAAGTATTGCCAAAACTGTTTCTAAATTCGATTAATTCTAATATTTATTCGTTTTTCATAATAGAAGCCAATATTTTGACGATATATTTACCCCTTTTGGTCGCCCTCTTATCTGATGAGACCACCACTCGATTGAAGGGCTATCGCCGTAATCTTCACGACTACGCTCTCCAGAAGCTGACATCAATTGGTCCCAAATATCCACAAGAGTTCCGACAAGTGATCGGTTCGGTACCGAAATTCCGTAATATCTTAGAGAACGCGATTCGATGCCAACAAATGAGTGCAACGAATGTACAAAACTCTTCCCAAAACATTTCAGTTCAAAGGGATAACCCGACCATCAAATTGAAAGTCGATTTCAGTAATTATACTGAAAATTAGACTCAATTTTTGTTTTATATCTTTTTTTTGTGAAGTCTTTTCGGATTTTATTTATTGTTTTGATTATGACTTTGAAAGTAATGTTTTAAATGTTTTTACTGTTTCTTAATATATATTATTAATGAAAATCTATTATACAAATCGAATTCGATATTTATTTTCTAAATTAAATAAAAATATTTTAAAATCAATTTTTTTATTACAAATTTTATTGGGAAAAGAAGGAGAGAGAGATGGAGAGGAAGGGGAGAGAGAGAGGGAGAAAGGGAGTGAATTGATTGTTTGCCGTTTCGCGCGATTATCAATAGTTTTCAAAATTAATTTTTTTTATTCATTTATCAAAAATAACTTTAAATTTATTTCTTATTCTCTTTCAATATCTCAAACAAAATATATATTTCGCGTAAAATATTGAAATGAGTGAAGAAAATAATCGAACGGTTGTCGTCAGACATCACATAATTACAGAAGAAGTCCGAACTATTCCGAAGACAAAAGAGGAAATAGAAAATGAGAGGGAGAGGGACAAGTGGTGCTGTACTCGGATAAAGGAGGCCCGACAGAGAAACGCTAACAATACTTCTAAGTGTTTGAGTGAAGTCCTTTGCATTTTATTGGAGTCTTGTAATCAATTATTTTCATTATTTTTCAAAAATTTATAATTTTCTTGAATTTTGTTGTAAAGGCGGAGTCGTAGTCCTTTTCGTGTTTGAAAACCTAATCGGAATCGTTTTACTACTTTTGGGTAGTTTTGTCAAAATCTTAAATAGATTTCAATAATTTTTGATGAATTTTAGGAATCATTTTCGTAAAGGACTGTCCCTATCAGCCGTCGCTCCCCATCAGTCTAATAGTATTCGGAGTATCTAGTATCATTCATGGCATCACTATTCAATTTATTCGATGGAAATACATTGACATCAAGAAGCGAAAGGATGGATTCGCGACCTGTGCCCAGGTCATTATTGTCATATCAACTCTCGTTCATATGATCGCTTTGTTTTGGGGTAACTCTTCAGAGCATTTTATTTTGCAATAAAACATTCATTGATTTGATTTTAGCGGCGCTTACGGTCTTCACTGCCTATGGAAAAGTCAAAACCCGTCCCGAAGACAAAGACTCAGAGCAATACTGTTACGGATTTCTCTATTGGTTCACCTTTTGGTTCTTCGTTTTTATGGCAATCCTTTGCTTAATCTTTTTGATGCTCTTGTGTTGTATCATATGTTTTGTCCTCTCCGGTGGTACGCAATCCCCTCAACAGAGGATAATAATCCTTCGCGAAGATGGGGGTCAGCAGAAGGCGGCCAACCCGGCCCCTCCTCAATAGTTGCCAAATTAGTTCTACAATTTATTTCATTTGATTTTTTCGTTTTTATTATAAATTCAAAATTAGAGCTATTTTTCTGAATTTTAGATATATTTCATTCAATTCTTTCGAATTTTCAATAAAATTATTGCAATTTCTATAATAAGGGCAGACCTCAGGGCAGAGGCCATCAGTTGTAATGAAAAGGATTTAAAATTATTTCAAAAATTAATACAAAATTTCAAATTCAAAGAAATGTTTTTATTTTGATTTGAGTTTTACTTCTATTTTATTCTATTCTAAAGAAATGATTTTGAATATCGTCTGAAATGCTGTCCCTATTTCTCGTCATTTGACCGAAGATTTTGCCGCAGACGCACCCGAAGAGCCGCCGTCTTCTTTGGTCGCAGAGAAGGCTTTCGAAAGCGTTTCATCTCCAACCGAACCGTCATCGGCACCACCGGCACCACCACCTGCCCCTCCCTCTCCTGTTCCACTACTGGCAGCCTTTTTAGAACCACAACAACAACAGAGCGCTCCCATGATATCGCTTTCGAGGATCAGATCAAATGTAAAGACTTTCAGACAAAAGATATTAAACGTCTTCACAAACGATAAATCAAATAATAACTGAAACTCTAATTCCTATGAATTGATTGAAAAATTGATTATTGATTTCTCGGACTCAATATAATTATTGAATTTCAAATCAATTTTATTCATGTGAAATGTTCAAGGCAATTAATTATTGAAAAGTT
>JAQIXV010000092.1:0-103199 GCA_034700625.1 Tectocepheus velatus
TTCAGGGGGCGATCGTTACCACAATCTTCTGTTTCCTTAACGCAGAGGTTAAACAAAAATTTTCATTTAATTACAATAAATCACAAAATGAACGGAACGTCAGTTTTTTGTTTCGGTATAAAAATGAATACAAATTCGGTTAATATTTTTAAAAGCCGTAAAATTTCGAGTAATTCATTAATATTTCATTAAAAGGCACACTATTTTCCAGACAGAGGTCAGGGGTCAACAAAAAGAAAATTGTGTGAATAAATTTTAGAGAACCTGAGCTGATAGGTGGGCCTCATGTCTGACTTGAGTCATATTTAAAAAAGTTTTTTCTTCAAAGCCTTTAATTAAAAGGTCTGACAGTTGTTCAGAACTATGTATAGCCGTAACACATATTAGAGATTAAATACTTCTCAGACTTAACTCACGATTTATTGGGGAGGAGTTCATTACATATGAGATTACAGACTATTAAAGGAATCATTTTATTAATTAAACTCAAATTAAAATTCCTATTACTTTGAGTTTTGTACCGAAAGAAAGTTTTTCAAAATTTATTAAAACTTTGAATTCAATGTCACTTTACAGACATTTTTCAGAATTGGATTTCAGTTTGACTTCATTTCTGAATCCAATCATGAATTCAATGAATTTATTCTTAAAGATAATAAACAGAAAGAGATATAAATTTGAAATTTTAATCGATTTTTAGGTTCATTCACATATCAGAAGAACTATTCGGAGGAGATTTCCAAAGATATCTGAAGTGTTTACTGAAGAAGTGGCTCTCGAAAGGACGACATAAAAAATAATCATTCATTTCAACTCATTTTTATTTTTCATTACACGAAAAGAAAATAGTTTTTTAATCAAATATCAAATTTAAGTTTTAAGATATTTTAGGATTTTATTTCAGTATTTTGTATTATTTTTTGACCAAAAACTGTATACAAACTCAATATTAATCACAATTTTCTACAAATCTTTATCTTATTTTAAGCATTTGTTGGGTTTGCTTAAGAAAAATGATTTATTACTTCCTTCAGTCGCCAAACACTTATGGTTTTTGATTAACTCAAAACTCATAAAAACTTTTTGTATATTTATTTATGTAATGAAATTCATTGCGAAAGCATTTGTTAAAAATCATTAAAAATATTTTTCTTTGAAGTAATCTTTTATTTTCTTAGAAGTAATACTTTTCTCTTCAAATTCAGTGTAAATGTTTATAATACAAAAAATTCATTGAAAATTCCAAATGTTGTACACATTATTCATAACAAATATTTTTTCATCAGTTAATGTAATGTAATGTAAATTCAAACAAAAAACTCATTTAAAAACTCTTGAAAAGCAAACGGAAAACAATGAGGAAAACATAATTTTTTTTTATAATTTAAGACTTTATAACTGGAATTGTAATTCAAAACATGTTTTAAATTGTATTTTTCATCTCAACTATTAAAACAAATTGTGAGTTCATTCATCATTAGGTCAAGTGTTTGAAAATAATTAACAAAATGCGATAATTTGACAGTTATTTGAAACAAGTGTTCGACAAAATCAGATCATTATAAATGATTTCCTCATCTAATGAAACAAAATTCGATCACTTAATGATGTCAATGATGTCAAACTTTTCATCAAGATAAATTTTAGTTGTTATTGAAAAGCAATCCTTTATTAGATTTGTTTTGTCATCTCTTTTGATGATTCAGAAGAAAAATCAATTGTTATGACAATCAAGAGAGAGATGGGACAGACTTCTTATGTAAGTTTTAATTCTCTTATGTTTTGGTAATTTCAACAAATTTATTATCTTTTCCATAAAACATGATAGCTTAGTGGACAACCTTGGTTATTTGAAGATTCACATGAGAAGACTCGTGTGTTTGTCATTTATTTTTACTTTTTATAATAAATTGTGTTAAACCACAAAAACTTTCATTACTTTCTTCATTGAAAAACTGGTTTTCGACAGATTCTGTAGATTTCAAATAAATTGAGTAAAACATTGATTTGTCAAAACAAAATGTTTCGCAATTAGTTTATTATAATTCTTAAGAAAGCATCAATTCTAGGGACTGATCATTAAGTTGACCCTGGACTTGGACTTGAGATCTAGCCAGTCAATCAGTAGGTTAATGAGTCACCTTGGACTATCTCTATTATCGCACGACTTTATGGCATTTAATTTCATTTTGCATTAACTCTATTGAAGTTTGAAATTAGAATCATTGCTGATATTAAATGGTTTCTTGATTTGAATTTCAAACTTTTTCACATAATCCTTGATCATTTTGAAAACTTATCAAGTTTCAAGATTCTTAGTATTTGACAATCTCTCAAATATTTCGATTTCAAATTTGAGTCTTTTCTCTGAAAAATAAGCAAAAAGTTTGAAAAGTAATAAATCAATAAAAAAAATATTGTGTTTATATGTTTTCAACTGATTTATAAGAAATCATTTCAATCACTCATTTTATTTGAAATTAATCTCAATTGAAATAAAACCCTTTACCACAAACAAATAATATCACCATGGCACTATTTTTAAAGTTCAAGTTTCTAACTAATAAAGTTTTATTTGATTTGATAACTTCCATATATTTTCAAAGACCCAATCATTTAGTGGTTGTCATAATTGCGGAAGTGATAGAAGAAGTGCTGATCTATTGGTTATATCCAAATATGAATTGGGATAAAGACATCGGAGTAACTGATTCTTGGAGTTAATACGAAGAGTTTGTTTGCGCAGAAGCGCACTAACACTGAAACATCCAGAGGTGACCCTTCTTGAAAACGAGCGCATTATCTAATGTTTTCTCGGCAAAGGCTGATCGCAGTGACATCCACTCACACCCTTCCCCTATAATTACATTTCTCTGTAGAGTCCATTTCGGAAGAGCCGTAAACTTATTGTTAAAGTGTTTTAGTGTTGATAATAGTCTATCCACTGTCTGAAGGGAATGCCCTCTTGAAAACACCTTAACTTCAGACTATCGGAAGGACTCAATAAAAGTTTGGACTTAAAAGTAAGTCAAAGAATAGGAATATTTTGCGCTTTTCGGGAATTACTCAAACAATTGAGAAAGACTTGGAATCGGAAGTCTCTCCAAATCCAATAATTCGCGTAAAAAATAAAATATTTTTGTTGAGAGTTCTTAACCTTTTGAGAGGTGAAGATCTTTTTGGACTCTCCATCGACTGTGCGTTTGGTATAATCGCTCAGAATCTGTGTGAACATCAGGTGTGCAGTGGTCTCAGTGAAGGTTCCCCTGTCTCTGAGCCAATCAGTTAGAGTTCCTTTTGGTGCGAAACTCCATAATCATATATAGACTCCTATTATTTGCTCTCCATTTCATACATCTCTTTAATATTTTGAGTGCTTTTCAGTGTATTTGGAGAACAGTTTCAGTCAATATCTTCACTGAATTGACGACAAACTCTCGAAAAACTTATCGAAACATTAGTTTTAATGACTTCTCATAAAAATTTAAAATTACTTAAAAAAATTTCTCTTAAATTCATGTAATGATTAGATATATACGTTATTTGACAGATGTGTTGAACGATTATCTCAATTATGGTATTGATTGGGAACGTCCTCTCAGTGTTTATGACAACTTTAACTCTTTCGACGGCCCACTACTCCAATAGTTCCAGTCCTCGATTGCAACGATTGCAGCGAACACTGTATGAGACAAATGGCCGAACGATTATCTCCGACGAGAGTTCACCAGAAAGTCAGACAACAGAAGCAAATGTGTTGACGACGACCGCCAGTAGTGTTCAAAACCTGACAGCAATTCGTTTAGCGAACGAACATTTTTTACTGATTCGGACTCAATATCGGTGTCGAACACCTCGTCCTAAACTTATCAAAGTTAAAGACTTCTATGACGTGCCCTCAAAGGAATACTTGCCTAGGTAAGTCAATATGGATCACACACATTGACTCTCTATGTTTTGGAATAATGCCAATCGACTGATCAATTTTTGAACACATTTTTTCATTTGCTTTAAATTTATTCTGTTTATGACTAACGCATCACTTCTTAAGACTTTTTCAAAATAACTTCTCTTTTGCATAAATAACATATAATTTGTATGTGATATGAGGCCTACAAATACTTTGAAACTTCTTTTTAGAGGTGAACAATGAAATATGCAATCACTCAGCCTTTTGTGGTCACCTGTTGTGCCAAATGTTGCCTTCAATTCTGTCTTTTGTATTAGTTTTGAATCGAAGTCTTTCCCACAAATCAATTGAATGAACGCTTCGTTGAATTACTTTTAAGTTATGTGTTATTCAACATTTCAAAAGTCTCCCAAAAAATTTTAAACTCTTTATTCTGTGCTCTAAATGGCTTTGAAATAGTTTTATTTGTTTATCAAATTCAAGTGAAGTAATAATTATTTTTAAAATTTAAGGAAAATAACTGATGACTAAAATTCAAATTAATGTTTTCTAAAACATTTATTAATTACATAATTATTTGATTAAATAATTTGCAAAACAATCGATCGATTTGTCATTTTGATGATAAAGATTTGCATGTCAAGTATTTGAGCTTGGAACTTTTTTGCTAAGTGTTTGTTCAGTGAGAAAACTGGTCTCTCTCTCTCTCTCTCTCTCTCTCTCTCTCTCTCCAAAACACTGAAATTCTTCTCTTAAGTCTGGAAATAATTTTGTAATACGTTGTGTCAGATCACGGATTAGATTAGAATTGTGTCAAACTTTGATAGATAAGACAATTTTCAAGTTTACTTTTCAGAGCCTGTGTTTGCATTTTTTGCGAAATATTCTGAGCGAAGAACAGTTTGCTATCGGATGCCTCTCTGACTGTCTTTTGAGATCAAACAAAAGTTGATGACTCAAACACTCAAATCTAAAATAACATATTTATGGAGTCCTCTCTTCAAATGTTCCCAATTTCGGAACGAATGAAAATTCCAACAATTTATGCATCGCTTAAAAAAACTAAACTTTTCATTAAAACTTGAATTCCGTTTTCACTTTGAAATGAATTTGAAATTTATTTTCGTATTTCACTCCTTATCCTCAATTCTGAGCCAATGATCTTATTATAAGAACTTTCGCTTTAAAAACAAATAACAAAAATAATTAATTACGAGAATATGTTTTTCATAATTATAATGTTTTTGACGGAAAAAGTGTTTCAATTAATCAACGATTCGTTTATTCATTAATTTAATTCATTTATTGGGTTAACGCAGAAAACGAGTTTCAAAACAAACAATTTTCAGATAATTTTGGTTTTTATTCAAATATTTTTCAAAACAACTTCGACTCTACTCTAAACTACTTCATTATAAAAACTCTTATCGTTAAGAACTTACACTAAAAATGTTGTATCGTTTGGATTATCTCCTTTGAGATGAAGATTTTGAAGGAACGCCTAATTATTTGTGTCAATAGAGTCTGAAAACTAATGCAATATTATGTCTGTATTTTATACTTTATTTTTAAACGACTCCTTAGCTGTAAGTCAGACATAAAAATAAATGATTACATCAGAAGATCACGTCTTTAATGTGAAGTGAATTTATATCCAAAACATTAGATATATTACATCGAAATCTGTAATATCCGAACAGAATATCGGTTTTAGAAAAGCCTCTAATTTTCAAAAGAAAAATAACCATTAAATTGAAGCCAAGAATACAATGAATCAAAACTTTCTATTCTTATATTACACTCTGTTTTCAAGGACTTCCTCTCCCTTTCAATTCAATTATATTTTGAATTAAAAAAAACATATCTTGAACAATCTTTGGCCACACTCTGACTTCTTCATAGGGAAAAAGGCTCCACATTCTGATGATTCAGATTCAGGTCAAATGTTTCCAAACATATGAGTGGAGTAACATTTTTGCCAAAACTCATCAAAATTCGTGTAAAATGAATACATTTCGGCGAAAGTTGTCTCAAAGTCAAGTGCAGAGGATATCTCAAAATCTACAAAATTCCTAAAATTTCACTTAATATTCATTTCACTTGAATTTTGAGAATTCCTGCAAAACATATGAAACGCTACAATCAAGAGATCAAATCAATTGTCAAATCACTTAAAGAAGATCTAAAAAAAACAATTTTGTTTTGTAGAGTCAAAGACACGAGTCTTTCATGACTTCTCTATTCATCCCTTAATTTCTACCAATTATTAAGTGTTTATTCAAGAAATAAGTTGAGTTTTATCTCAATTCAAAATCATAACATTTGTTTAGTTTTGTCAGAATAACAATTATTTATAATATGATCAATGTCAAATCTAAATTGATAAAGATTCAATTAAGATCATTTTTATTCTATTTATTTCAGAGTTCAATGTAAAGAAAGCAGAGAATACAAAAGGTTTAAACTCTATATCTTGTATACTAACGTTTCAGTGCTTAAAATATTTAAATTTTAAAATAGCGGAGGAGAGAGAGAGAGAGAGAGAGAGAGAGAGAGAGAGAGAGAGAGAGAGAGAGAGAGAGAGGAACGGGTGACTGAATGAGAGTGAGTGCAAGAATCGAAACGTCTAATTATTTATGCATCAATTGTTTGGAGTTATGCTATATTTGTGTTTGTTTTGCGAATTCAGTAAAACTTCAAAAAACAAGCGATTGTTCCGAAAGGTTAGACAACAAAAGAAAAATATTTTAGAGAAAACAAAAATAGTTTCAAAAACCATCACTTCTTTCGAAAGTAAAGAAACAGTTTCTTAACGGAAATTAGCTTTTGGTTCGTTCCCTCATATTCTCAAACATTTTGGTATTATATGAATTTTGATTAAAGGCTTTCCCTTCTGAATGAGTTTAATGACCCCAAAAATTGGATCCTTTTGTGAAATTAAAGGCAAATAATATTTGAAACGCTTTTGCTGTCAAATCAAACACTACTGAAAATATATTTTGAAATTACAGACAATAAACGCAAATAAATACGAGTTTATTAACTTTTGAGTCAAACAATAAATCATAATATTATTGACATTTCTATTGAAGTAATTATTGTTTAATCCGTTCAATAGGTGTACTGTTTTGCATCAGTGCGACGATGAAAGCGGCTGTTGTGAAGTCGGGTAAGTCTCACAAAACTCTGCTCCGGGTTATCAAAACCCATGTTAAACATGATGTTCTTGATCAAATTACATGATCTCATCTTAATGTTTATAGCATTTTAGCATTTATTTGATTGAAAGCCATTAATTGCAGTTAAATTTTTATGGGATTTATAATTATTTAAAGCCTTTTATGGCTGACAAACCTCTTTGGTTACCCCCACTTCTTGAAGAATTATTGACTAAAACTATTTAAACGAAACAATTATAGAATAATAAAAAACCAATAAAAGGATTGAATTTGTTTTTTGGTTTTGTCTAAAGTCTTTCTATTGGCACAAAAACAGTTAAAATAAGTCTTCAATTCTCACCAAAAAAACAAAACAAATGAAATTCACTCAAAGTTTGTGTTAACAAATTGCTGGTTGTCTTCAAATTTTTTATTTTTCTTTAAAAGCTTTGAAACATTTATCGAGATATACAACGAATAGAGATAAAAGAAATTCAATTAAAGTCTTCTTTCATTTTAATGACAGAAAAAACTTTAAAATCTGAAAAAGTTTTCGAATTTTTGATTGAATTTAGATTTGAGTCAAAAACATATTTTCTTCACTTTATTTATCAAATGTCTTAATCTCTTCCATTAGTTAAAGATTTTTAGTGACAATTATTTATGTCTTTCTTTTTTTGACACTTAATGCCATGAATTCAATTAATTGTATTAATTATACGACATATAGGACCGAGCGATGCGTCGCCCAGACGTCACAAACAGTTGAACTTCACTTTTATGTTATTCACTCCGAAATAAAAGAGGGGACTACAGGAGGAAATGGTGGCCGAACCGAAGTATTAACTTTTGTGAATCACACGCGTTGTCACTGTCAAGAGATTAATTATATGCCCCGAACTAAACCAATGCCAGAGCACTGGCAGCCCATACCTGTTCATCAATACAAACCTGTGTTGAATCCGGAGACAACAACTCAAAGAGTGATCCAAATGCGAACAGAAACGGATTCGGATACATTTCGGCTCACCTGTCGCTGTCCGCACCCATTCATAGCACGCATTAATCCGGTGGACGAGCGCTGTATTTGCGATTGTCTGGAAAGGGATCACCACTGCATTAGAGTTAAAAGGGGTCGACTCAAGTTGTCTGCACTCGATGCTCGTTGTGTCCGTTCAGGTGACTGTTCCGAACCGTTGTGTGACTTCGGGGGCGTTTATAGCAAACACGAATCCATGTGTCAGACCCCCAAACACACCACTCATACGCATAAACTAAGGCATCACAATAGACAACATCAACAGCACAGACATCAAAAGCCAGTCCATTGGCTCCAAGAAAGGGACTAAATATTGGATTTTATTTAAGTTTTCATTTCATACAATATTTTGATCTTTTTATAGAAATTTTAAATAAAATCAAAGTTTGGATAAATTTTTTGTTTAAATTTTACTAAAAATAAAATTTTATGAAATCTTCGATTCAAATGGTTTATGACTTTTATGTCTTTAAAAGTTCTCAAAAAATAGTTTTAAAGAGTTTTCAATTGATTTTCGATTGAAATAATGGAAACAAATATTGAGTAAAATCCATAATTTATCGCTTTTTCTTATTTTTGATAAAAATTTATTTATAATCTTATCTGAAATCAAATCAATTTGAGGCCAAATGAGAATCAAAGACATAAACAATATATTATTTGATACGAAAAATAAAATTCAATTATTTTTTTGATCAAAACTTTGGTAGATTCTGTACTTGCTCAATTTGATCTGTTATTCAGAAGTTTTAAGTGATTGACTCCATCTAATGTTTAACAAATCAAATAAATATAGTGTACGATAAAAAACAAACTTGGTCAGTTCCTCTTTATTATTCCTATCATGACATCTATATTCACAAATTTGAAACATTATTGAAAAGAACAAAATTTTTCCGAAAAATTAAAAACTCATCGAAATTAAGGTTTAAATTATGAAATGAAAATCAGTTATAAATTATTGAACAACAAAATTATTATTCAGTTTTTTATTAAAATTTCAGACAATCTAAAGTCAGAACTAAAATAAGGCATTAAATACAATGAAAATCCATAAATCCTTTGAAATAATTAAACAAAAAATTATTATCTTTAATAAATGTTTAGAATTTTTTCTTGAAAAATGAATTATTTACTAATCAAATGAATCATTTGTTCGAAAATTTGATTCTAGATTATTTTAGATTGTTTTAATCGAGCCATTGTTCTTGCTCAATTTATGAATATTTATCTGAAGAATCGAATCAATTGTATCTAATATTAAATATTTATTAATAAATGAATCAATCGATGAATTATCAGAAGTGATAAGATAATTGATAATATTAATTATAGCTATTAGCTAGTACAGTATTAGCTAGTACAGTTTTGTGCAAATTGAAGAAAGCCTTCAACTCGTTCGACAATTAGAGTACTGTTTGGCCCACTTTTTATAGTATGTAAAGGCTTTAAACGGCACAACCAATAGGCGACACAAACAATGAAAACACGAGTCGTCTGAATGAAAGTGTTATCTCAAAGGATATGTTGTTGAGGGCGGACCTCAAACGGCCAAACAATTACGAGAAAAGACATATAATAGGCATACATTCAATCGATCCGTGAACGTCTGAACTCCGCCTCCATTGGAGTCGAATCGGTGTTTAATTTTGAACAGACATGAGATGAGTAGTCACTTCACTACAGATATAAATACCTCAAACACGACAACAGATCAATCATAAGATTCGGCAATAAATTAGTTATAAAAACATTAATTCTATAAACAGATTTAAAATGAGAAAAACAAATATTAATTTGGGTTTTGATTTGTTTCAGTCATAAAAATTTGAGAAATACATGAATTTTGTGCTCAAAATCTTAATTACAATTTTATTTTTTGCATTAAAATCGACAATAATTATGATTTTTGTTATAAAACCCATACAAATGAAACACAAAAAATGTGAATAAAGTTATGATTTTGCGAAAAATTGAGCAAAACTTTCGATAAAAATAATAAATTGCTGACAAAAAGTCTTTTTTATGGCACAAGAATTCACTCATTAATAAGAATTGTCTCTAATTTGTATTCTCTAAAAGAATTACAGGAAAACTGTAATTCAAATTATAGTAAATTGTTTTTGATTTACAAAAACTCTAAAATATATTTAAATGAATTTATTAATTGTGAGTCAATATAAGAGCGAAAAATGATTTGATTTGAAAATAGTGTCAAATGAGTAAAACTTATTTTCCATTAAATATTATTTTTCTATTGAATATAGAATTTAATGTAAAAACTAAAAAGTATTTAATCTTTTCTTTTTTTGTCGAGAATTTTGTGATAGTTTTCGCAATTGAAGTGAAATTATATATTTTAAAGAGATATCAATTATGCCTTCGATTAAAATTCAAAGTTTTTTTTCATTCAAAATAATTAATGGTATTTCAGAAGGGATTTACATCCGAATCAATTGATTCTCTTTTGAAGGGCAATGAATTTGATTGGATTTTGTATGAGTCCTCTGAAGGGGAAGGTATTGATGTGTCAGAGTTGTGACCATTTGATATCATGTCTGACTGATGACCATTTTGTAGAGAGTTATGGGAATTAGAGTTCAGTCCATTAGTGTTGGACAGAGTCTGTATTGTTATGTTTTGAGATCCACTCGTAGATGGACTGCCGGACATCACATTTGATGACGACGAGGGACTGTTGTCAGGAAATGTTTGCCCTGTTTTCACACAAAAATCGTAATTATTATTATTATTCCATTGAAAAGATTTATCAAAGAATTTAATTTATACTAAAATAGCATTAATTGACAGAAAAAGCTCTTAATAATAGATTTCATTGAAAAGGAGATGAGTACTCATATCATAAGAGGAGTGGCCAACATTTGAATAGTCAAGTTAGTCAACAAGCTAAACTATAGATAATTAGTAATTATTCAATTAGCAGATCTGCTTTATTTAGGTTTTGTTTAATTAACTTATCCTTGAAATCCATGAAATTCTTATAATAAAACAAAAAGCATCTTGTTAATCAAAGTTCAACATTATTAGTAGACTAGGTGTTGGTCACCCCTTCTATAACATGATATCTTAATTTAAGTATTTTTATAGAAATTATGTAAATAATAAATATTTTGACTGAAATGAAGGAAAACTGAAGATAGAAATAAAAAAAACTCTAAAATGGAGACGTACTGGGGTATGATCCCTGCCATAGCTGTTGATTTGTATTTCGGGACCACTGTGTTTGTGTCTGAGGCGTTGAATTAATTGCATTAACATTACCTCCGAGAAGCATCTCTTGGATGAGTGAATCTATTTTAGCCGTTCCCAACAGTTTCGCGAATTGGATCTGTTCTATAAGACTCCACGTAATGGTTTGTAGGGGCGGTAACAGCAGCAGAATCTGACCAAATCTTCCTCTTGAGTCGTACTGATGATCATTAATATAGTCTTCGAGACAGGTCTGCACCTGATGTCTGAGTGCTTTCACCCTAATTGGATCCTGCAGACCTTTTGCTGCTGTTCAGAGGGAAGGGGTCTTCCATTAGAAATCAATTAATAGGAAAATCTATAGAATTGTTTACTCGGATCGAAGAAGACAATGGCCTTAAGACAGGCAAATTCACTCGGATCCATGTGGACCTCTCTCATTACGCTTACGATGTCGTCCAATATTCTGTTCCCTATTCGACCGATTTCAGGGTCGGGTGAGTGTCGCGGAATGATGTGGTCGTTACCCAACAGAAGTACGTCTTTGTAAATAACTGATCGCTTGGAAAGTCCTAATAAGAGATGTTCTCCGGCATGTCCTCTGAGGAGAGCCACCTGATCGTCAATTTGGAGTTCAATGAAAGCTGGTATGCATTTGGCCCACTCCACCAAAACCAGGAGCTGTTGTTTCATTGAATCGCAGACATCGTTAATATTTGCGATCTTTTTTGTCCCTAAGTTTGAGTCATTTGGTTGGGGAGCGATCTGTGAGGTGGGGGCCACACAACAGTTAGGCTTAACACTCATTGAAATGGCAATGATTTACAGACCTGTTTGGAGTAGTTCTCGGCGTTAAGTAAAACATTGATCGAAATACCGCCAGAATTATCGGATCCCTCATAACTGGGTCGACGACACGATATTCTGTCCCTTTCGTTCTGAACGGCCTCCTTCTTCATCCCCGCTCTAAAACACTTCTTGAGACGACAGTAACGGCACTGATTTCGTTTGTCTTTGTCTATAATACAACTCCTGTTGAAACGACAGGTGTATTGATGGCTCTTACGGACAGAACGACGAAAGAATCCCTTTTTCACATAAAAACAGTTATCAAATAATTTCTAAACTATAGGTTTAACTTTAGTTTTCATACTTTACAACCGTCACAACTGAACGCTCCGTAATGTTTTCCGGTGGCCTTATCTCCACATATGGCACAGGGCTGCTGAAGACCACTTGGAGGAGAGTTCTGGCCATTCATGTGACCCGACATCGATAGGTCTCCGTTTGGATCTGATAACAGATTCATAAGTTTTTTAATTCGTTTTTAAATTAATTGATAATAAAATTTCAAACAAATTAAATAAATTTCTTTATATTTTTCTAGAATTTATAGATTTCATGAAAAATGGAAATTTTCAAAAAATCAAGAGATATGACCCGAAATAGAGTCCTGTATTGTCTATTAGGTGATTGATAGCCCAAGAAATTGATTGCAGATTATGTACTGTCATGAGAGCCGTTAGACTTTGGACTATAAAGAAGTGTCGCAACTGTACTGCACTGCACTCGTAATTCCAAGACATTCATTCAATTTTAGCACAAAATTTTTGATCAAAGTCTATAATCGATTGAAAAAAAAAGATTTGAAAACTTAAACCTTTTTTCTAATAATAACTTTTTGCTGAAAAAACTCTTTGAGAGTCCGACAGATGTATATGTCATCAAAAACTCGTTCAACACTTACTTCATATTCCGTTCTCTCTCTTTATCTCAAGTTTATTCACAAAAGCGACAGAAATATGAAATTTAGTTCAGTTTTGACTCAAATATATATATTTTCGATGAAAGGAAAAGAGTTTGAAGTTTGTCAGCAAAACATAGCATTAAATTTTGCGGTTAATTCCCGCTAATCCTTAGAAATGACCTCCTGGTCCTCCTGACCGATACGATTTTTTATGTGTAGAAACAGTTGAGTAAATGTATGGAAATGTTTGTGTTTAAGACTAACGCAAACACCATATCCCAACTCTTGTAGACTTAAATAGCGATTGCTTATCAAACCAAACAAACAGACCCACAATCGGACTCAGGATCTAATTTTGATTATATGCTCTTTAAATAGAAACTCAAAAGATATGAATAATGTTAACAACGATTGATATTATTATTAGAGTCCACAACAAAAAAAGTGTTTTCATACAAAAAATAGTCAATTCTTTGATGTTCTGGTCATTCATTTCAACTCAAATATGATTTTGATTTCAAGTTTTTTTTGGAAAAATTCTTAGAAAATATAGAAATAGTGATAAATATTGAAATTGATATTCAATGAAATGTAGTTAACGTGACATCAAAGCAATCATTTCGCAGACAAAATAAAAATTGAGTAAAACTTATGATAGGTATTACGTTACCAAATAGCATACCATCTGTAAAATTATAATATTTTATAGTCGAGATAAGTCAATAAAATAAACTATAATAGTCGAGAGGGACTGTATGTGACTGCCAAGTGTCTACTAGCTATACCTAGGACATGTTTTGCGGACAAATTAATATAATATAGATTATAAATTATAATTTATAAGGATATATCAGTGCTTAAAGTGACCGCTTAGTATAGATTATCCCAGTTGTATAAATACAGAGGATCGACAAATATCACGTGATTTAATCCGCAAAACATGTCCCGGGCATAGCTAGTAGATAATAGCCACTAAACTATAGGTTTATAGATAATTAGTAATTACTCAATTAGCAGATCTGCTTTATTTTAGTTTTGTTTAATTAACTTATCCTTGAAATACATGAAATTCCTAAAATATAAACCGAGCAAAAAGCACCTTGTTAAAAAAAACTCCAACATTATTAGTAGACTAGGTGTTGGCCACCCCTTCTATAACATGATATCTTAATTTAAGTATTTTTATAGAAATTATGTAAATAATAAATATTTTGACGGAAATGAATGGAAATTGAAGATAGAAATAAAAAAAACTCTAAAATGGAGACGTACTGGGGTATGATCCCTGCCATAGCTGTTGGTTTGGATTTGGAGACCACTGTGTCTGTGTCGGAGGCGTTGAATTAAATGCATTAAAATTACATCCGAGTGTAATCATCTCTCAGATGAGTGAATCGATTTTATCCGTTCTCAAAAATGTCGTGAATTGGATCTGTTCTATAAGACTCCACGCAAAGGTCTGTAGGGGTGGTAACAACAGCAGAATCTGTCCAAATCTTCCTCTTGAGTCGTACTGATGATCATTGATATAGTCTTCGAGACGGGATGTTATTCAGACTCTTATTAAAAGTCTTTTAAACTCATATCAAAAGTAAGTTTTTTATTTGCTTTTGATTTCAATTGAAATAAAACATATATTTTATGTAATGACTTACAAAATAACTGATATATAAATAATAACAAATCACTTCTTATAACAAATAAAACTAAAATTTGTATATATTCTCAAACTTTTATTCATTTTATTTATGAAAAATGCTTATGAGTCATAACTTTTGAGTTTTAAGCGAAAAAGTTATTCAGAGCTCTTATCGAATCAGTTGAGGGAACTATCGATTCGACAATATTTTGTCAGCTCTAAGACCGTTAGTCCCGCCTCTGGTTTGCCCAGAATTGGAGAGAATTGGAGAGTATTTCTAATTTAGAGAGAATTGCAAACACCAGTCAAACACCAGTCATAGCAAACTAACGGCAAAACTGGTGGTTATTATTCAGAAAACTCTTTATGAAACCGAACTGACGTCAACTTTCAATGTAATGCATACGAAAACTCATAGAAATAGGAAAATATTATTCAGAATAACATTATTTTTGCTGTTTTTCTGTTATGTTTGCTCTCAATTATACCTCAACTCTCAGAGAGAGAGAGAGAGAGAGAGAGAGAGAGAGAACAGCCCTTAAGTGCAATGAAACTAATTTAAGCGAAAAATATTTTATGCAAAACAATATTTATAAAGAAATAAATATACGAAACATTTTATATACACAAAATTAATGGAGTGAGCAAGGTAGTCCATTATACACAATGAAAACAAAGATATACCAAGAAAAGGAAATATTATACTTCATGTTTTGGCTAGATAAATATTGAACAGGTCATTAAAAATGTGAGACTGGAACGACTTAGTTCATTCCAATTTCAATTTGTTAATTATATGAGTAATCGTTGCAATTATTAATGAATTTGTGGATAAATTGGAGAAAATCAAACAAAAAGTTCGTATTTCATGATATGACAAATCATATCAAATATCGACCATGCACAAATTTCACATCTTTTATTGTAGTTATGGATTTCCAACTTTGAAAACTCTAAACTACAGTAATAGAGCCCAAGAGAGCCTAGATCTTTATCTAAAATCCTTTGGACAAAATGGCGTTAATATTGAGCAAAAGTGAGTTAAAGTAAATTGAAATGAGCTAAAATGATCTTGCACATCTCGCTACGAATTTAATATGGAAGTGGCAGCAAATCTCACGGACTATTAAAACCACTTTCAGAGACAGAATTGTCAGTTATTTCAGTGTTTTTTCGATTCGTTTAAGAATTTTCATGAAATTTAATTCCTCGACGACTCGACTAACGACTCGAATGTATTTATTATGAAAACCAATTCAAAAGCGAAATGAACTCAAAGTGAAGGCAACGATGATTCCCAAGAATATATTGAGCGGAAAATTTATAGCCTCTTATGTGCACGAGTTGTTCAAAAATGGTTTATCACTAATTAAATCAATTCATATCCATGTCTTCACAATAGGAACAAATCCACTAAAAAGAGGGTCGAAATCAAAATAGTTTTTGTGAGAAAATCTCTCGAAGTCTATATTTTTAGTAAAAATTTAATTCAGAATTTCTTTGAGATTCAGTAGTTTTGCGAAACATCAGCTCTGGAAGTGGTTTTGGTGACGAACACCACATTATATGATCACAATATTTGATTTTTGTTCGTTGTGTACATAAAACTAAGTCTTTATCTCATTTGCAAACACTTTACGAAAAACTATTTTATCTCCAATTCATTTCATTGAATCAAATGAAAAAATAAACAAAAATTTTGAATATAATTAATGACTATTTCAATAAAAAGTTGGCAAAACTTATGGGAAACTCAACACCAGAGAGAAAGTTAACGAAAGGACATACCTGTGACTGTGAGGCTGAGTCCCATAACCTGAGGAGTGGGTACAATAACTCCATGAGTTGTGTTTTGTACGATTGGATGAACGGATGACAAGTTAGCCGACGGGTTGTGTGCCGTAGCGTTGGCTGCGTTAACGTGAACGACCTGTGCGTTTCCAGAGACACCAGACTGAGTCTGGAGCACAACCGAAGTCTCTTCATTCATAGCTATGGCGCCCAAAAGAGCTAATTCGCTATCAAGTAGTTAATCGCGATTATGAACACGGGTTCAAAGGTCAACATACATCAGAAAATAACTATTATATGAATATATGTTTATATATTAAAGTTAAGTAACTAAACAGTTGGCACAGAGTTGAGCTCAGACTCCAATAATGCCTTTTGACCGCTCAGGCGATTGGGTGGCAGAATAACAGTGAAGAAGTGCCGATCTTTAGCCAACTATAACCGACTAAAGCTAATTATCGTTAATATCTTTAACGACGTATTATTCCTATTCCTAAGCAACCGATAACTGCTATCAATTCAAGTCTTTATTCAATTGCATCTCAACTATCAATTGGTTGCTCTCTTCTGACATTATCTCAAATCACGTGTACTTTTATTTGCGTAATTCGATATCCAGTCTTAAAGTCACAAAATTTATTAAATGTCTACTCTTTTGGCTATAAATTAAATAGAGATTTGTTTTGAGAAACGGACAGCATATCAAATGGCAGTACAAAACCAGTGCTCAAAAAGTTTCCAATTTTTTTAGAATTGTTTATTTGTTTTAGAAATTCCTTTAAAACGAAGTAATAATTCACTGAATTTTTAATTTTGAATCATTTAAACAAAGATTGAGAAAAGTCTCAATCGATGGCTAATTACAGAACAGAATTCAATTAAAATCAAAAACTTTTGTAAAATAATTATTTGTTTCACAAAACAAGTCAAATATCACAGGAATTAAAATTAGAATTAAGTCGTGAAAAGGGTCTCAGAGTTTACTCTCCAATAGTCCAACTTTTGAGTGGCTGTCGGGAAGAGACAACTGTCCATCAAATGCCGCGTCAATCACCTCATCGATTAGTGAAACGAAATGGAAATACATTTCGGTCTAAAATGTGACCAAATTTTGTAAACATTTTGAAAATCTTTTAAGCAATCAATACCTGTATAGATGTCGGAATCTCTTTGAGGTCTTTTTCGTTTCTTTTCGGTAAAATAATGCGTCGAATGCCTGCCCTATGAGCGGCCAATACCTTACTTTTGATGCCTCCGACTGCAAGTACGAGACCTCTGAGAGTGATCTCTCCGGTCATCGCAACATCAGAGGAGACAACTTTTCCGGTGAATAGAGAGACCAAAGCCGTCACAATTGTGACTCCAGCTGAGGGACCATCTTTGCCGACGGCACCGGCGGGGAAATGGATGTGAACATCAATTCCTTCCATTATGTCATTTCCACGGAAGGAATCGATGGCGTAATTATTGATATGAGTTCGAACCCAATTAAGGGCCAGTTTTGCCGACTCCTTCATAACGTCTCCCAACTGACCGGTGAGTATGAGCTTTCCGTCACCGACTATATGTGTTGCCTCAACAAACATGATTTCCCCGCCGACCGAAGTCCAGGCCAGACCGACGGCAACTCCGGGCAGCCCGAGTCGAGCCGCCACTTCGTTCTCATACATCGGTGGACCCAATATGTCTTCGAGAGACACTTCATCGACAACTACTGGTAATTCTGAGGGACTTATGATTTCTTCAATTGTTTGCAAATCATTTGAATGGTTGACAGAAACGCTTTCATTGTTTTCATTGCTTTCGTGGGAACTACTGTTCACTCGATTGTATTCAACGACTTTGACGGCAACAGCGCGACAGACGGCACCGATTTTTCGCTCAAAATTCCTGACTCCAGCCTCTCGGGTATACTTAGCTATTAAGGCCACCAAAGCCTCGTCTGTTATTTCCAGAGTTTGAGGGGTCAGACCGTGTTCTTTGAGTTGTTTTGGCACCAAATGGTGTCTTCCGATGTGTTGCTTCTCTTCGTGAGTATAACCAGGAATTGAAAGGACTTCCATCCGATCGAGAAGTGCTGCCGGAATGGTAGCGGTTGTGTTCGCCGTTGCGATGAACAACACTTGTGATAAGTCGAACGGAACGTTCAAATAATGGTCAGTAAAGGCACAGTTCTGTTCCGGGTCCAACACTTCCAGGAGAGCAGCCGCCGGATCCCCGTGAATGCCAGACGTCTCAAATCGATCACTCAATTAGTCATTATTTAGATTTAAAGATAAATTGATTACCATTTTGTCGATTTCGTCCAAAAGAAAGACAGGGTTTTTGACGCCAACTGTTTTCAAGCCCTGAATTATTCTGCCCGGCATTGAACCGATGTATGTCCTCCGATGACCCCTAATGTCTGTTACAAACAAAATTTAATTAGAATTTGTCATAACTGTAAGGAGGGGTCGATCCCTACCCGCCTGATCGCAGGCACCGCCCAAAGATATTCTATGAAACTCTCGACCCAATGATTTGGCGATAGAACGACCGACACTTGTTTTGCCGACACCTTTAAAAAGTAGTCATTAAAGTCATTTAAATCATAGAAAATATTCAAATGAGTGAATACCTGGCGGTCCCACAAAACAAAGAATGGGTCCTTTCAGTGAGTTCTTCAATTGACGAACAGCTAAGTACTCCAAAACTCTTTGCTTGAGTTTATCCAACCCGTAATGGTCTGCATCCAAGTCTTGTCGTGATTTCTTCAGATCCAGAATTTCTGAAGAGATCTTATTCCAGGGCAGGTCTGTCATCAGTTCCAAATAGTTTCTGGTCATCGCGTGTTCGGGCATATGAGTCGGCATTTTCTTGAGTCGCGACAACTCTTTGAGTGACACTTTTCGCGCCAATTCCGGCATTTCTGCCGATTTTATTCTGCGTTCAATCGACGCGATATCATCGGAATCATCGATATCTTCGTCTTCGAAGTCGACTCTATTATGTCTCCCAATATCCGCCAATTTATCCATTTGTAGTGATTGTGTTCCAAGAGTTCCATCTTTTTTGGCTTTTTGAAGGAGTTGTAAACCCTTTCCACAAAAATTCATTTAAATTAGTTTTGAATTAAAACAAATCAGAATTACTTCAATTTGACGAATAAGAAGTGGAAGTGTTTTGCGGAAACGTTCGGACAAATCGACAGAATCTAAAATCTGAAGCCTTTCCGCGTGAGAGGCCCTCACAATAGCTGCACAAACATCAGGTAAACTATGGACTGGAAGTGAGTTTAAAAGACGTTTGAGTCTAACGACTGCCGGCACTGAGAGGTCCAACATATCGATGAGTCGAGAGGCCTGTTCTCTGAACTGTTCCATTAGTTCCGAGAGTTCACTGTTTTCTTCGCTCAGATCTAAAGACAATTGAAAACAAGTTTTATATTAAATAAAAGAAAGCAATCAATAGATACCGTCATCAGCGGGTAATTTGTCCAACTGTTGGACGAGTCCTATAAGATATGGAGATTCGACGACAACTGTCTCGAGTCTAAACCGACAGAGACCTGTCACCAGAAGAGTATATGCAGGTCGCGGCCAATTAGTTCCGGTCACCTGAACTACAATTCCTGCGCATCCGATAGAATGCATACAATTATCCTCGTCTTCAGCGCTCGAACTGTTGGAAGTGTTGGCAGAGATTTCTTTGGGAACGACACCAATGATGGCACTCGAAAGTGTACTTCGGTTTAACAAATGGCTTCTGACCATGTTCATACTGACCAAGGCATACAAGTTTTACATTTCGAGGAAGAATTGCATTCAATGATTACTTACTTGCGATAAGAAGTGACCGGAATTCTGATACTCGAGCCTTAAATCACCGAAAACTTGATTTAATTTTGGATAAAATAAAACAAATAATTTTGAAAATACCCGGAAAGAGGACGCCATCGATGATCAAAATGGGAAGACGTCGCGGCAGTCGTATTGAGTTTGCGGTCATTTTTCATCAGATTATCAATCGATTGGACAAAAAATATCATTCATTTAAATGAAGTTAAGTTCAGAAAAACGATTAAAACTTTTATTGTTTACAACTCTTGACTCGAGTCAGGACTTCAAATGACACACATTTTACGTTCAAAACGTAAAGTGTTTTGTGTTTACACTGTTTTGAAGGCAAATCACTGTTGACTCCAATCAACTCAACTCTCGTCCTCTATTTTCAGCGCTATTTTCAATGAATTTCAATCGAGTTTTAAACCAGTTTTCATAAGTCTATCACAAAATTATTTCTTTGAAAAACAAATTTTGGACTAAATTTTAAGACTTTGAAAGACTTTAAGAATATATATCAGACTTTAAAGACTTGAGTTCACTCCACAAACAAATCCAATGCCAATACAGACAAACAGGTCGAGGAGTTTGAGTCGAGGAAACTTTTCTAATTATTCCGAATCAATTGAATCACCCTTTAATGCGACTAAAAATATATAATCTTTTAAATTAATTATTCGAAGAATAAAATGGAACTTAAATTTGATGTTAACTTCAAATTAATGGTTAGAATATCATTAAAATTCATTTAAAACAAAATAAATGCCATTTTCGGTAATTGAATGAGAATTGAGTCAATTGTAAGACATTTCAATGTTAGACAATATATGAGATGAGGAAACAAACCGAAGGAAATGATGAGAAAAATGGGAAAATTTAAAACAAAACGCAACAAACAACTCAAATATCTGCAAAAATATTTAGAATTAAATAAAAATTAAAAGTAGTAATAAATGACTGATTTTACACAATTACTGAACCGATAGTACAACCGATACTACAAAGGAAATGAAGACTTAAATCTCTAATAATAAAATGTTGAGAGGGGTTTGTTCCTCAATAGCCCAACTCTGAAGGCTATCCCAAAGACTAACTGAGATTCTCTTCAACCGATCCTTTACTTTCACTCTTCCGAAGGAATATTTCGAAAGTTTTAATCTAAAACTAATTCTCTCTTCTCTTCAAAGATATCAAATTTTGTATCAAAATATGTTTGAAGAGTATCCGAAACATTTTTTGTTGTTGAAATAAATTGAAATAAAACTTTTTACTCAAATATGAACCGCATTTGTATTTTCAAAAATTTTCATCGAAATTACAATTAATACAAACACTAATTAAAATGTTTTGTTTTTTAAAATGAATTATTAGTCATATAATAATAATAATTAATAATAATAATAATAATAATCAATAATAATAATTACAATTTGATGTCTGGAATCAGAAATTTGTTGTTTAATAAAACAGATCTAAATATTTGAATCAATTTTTTACTCTTCTATTAAAGTTGACTAAACTTTTCTTTTAATAACTTAAGAGTCAAAAATCATTTTATACACAGATTTTCTTTCAATTCATTAATTGTTTTTCCAATTATTCAGTTTTGTTTGTCTTCTAATACATTAGTTATTGAATTGAATTTTTCTTTTTCTTATAGATTTTTATTTTCATTTATAGGAGTAATGAAACACCGCTTTCACAACAGAAGAGATGATTTTTTAATGAATTTTCTTATTTAACCGAAAAATGCATTTTTATGATAGTATTAAAGATATAACACAATAATTGGATGCCTTTTGGATCTCTTCAGATGTCTGCAGATATTTGGGATGAGATGTGAGACACAGAATAAGACAATTTGTTTAACTGCAAACACCGTTCAATTCAGAAGGCATTCAGTTTTTGTTTTGTTTTTTTTTCAATTTGTTTTACAGAGACTTTATATAACACTTCAAATAAATAAAAAGCTTTTTAATGATTTTTAATGAGTTTTGATGAGAAATGATGTTTGAAAACCAAATTATATACCCTTTCAATACTGTTCGACAGTTTTTCCATTGATTTGTTAATTATTTACTAAATTAAAAATTAAAATAAATACTAAAAACTAAAGACAAACTATTTCTAAAAAAGAAGTTTTTAATTAATTGAGAGATAGTTTTATACCGAAACTAAAAAAAAGATATAATTTGTTTTATAATTTAAAAAGGATTAGATTTTTAGAGGTTTGGAGTCGTTTTGCATACAATCAAATCAAAAGAGGTTTTTAGGAAACAATAAATAGTTTGAACCAAAAATCCATATTCAGGACAAAAATGATTTGTTTTGGAGTTTATTGAGCTGTCCTTTACGCGCATCAATTGTTTTTTGAAATAATAGAAACAAGCAAGTTCATTTTTAGAGAACATTTTAAAGAGAAGTTTGCATTCAAAGGCACTATAAGTCATGTTTTTGAGGAAGAGCTCAACTATTATTTCAATTGAAAAACCTTTGGATTCATAATTAAAGACAAAAAGTTTTGAAATGTTTTAATAATTAAGTAGTTATTCACAAAACAACTCTAAAAAACATTTGATTTCATTTTTTTTAATTAATTCAAAATAGTATTTAAATAAAAACTTATAATCAATTAAATGACGACTACTTTCATTCAAAAAACATATTTCACTCGAATTGAAGCATTTTTTTTTATAAATAATTGAATTGAAAGCGCGTTTTGTATTGTTTTTAGTGCGAAAAATGACAACTTTTTAGTCAAATTGAGTATACAATTGAGGGGAATGTCAAATACTGTACCAATTATTAGGTTTAATGTCAAACATAGTTAACAATAATATAAGCAATTATTGTGTTTTACCGAAATTTATCTCATGTTTTGAGCACAGCTTTAAACTCCAAAATACAGTATTAATTAAATAATTAATTAAATGACAGAATCATTGACTGAATGGTGTTTTTGGTGTTGAAAATGAAATTACAAATAATTTCTTAGAAAAAAAACTGAAATCAAAGATTAAAACAATAAAAATAAAGTCAAAAAAATTGAAAAATAAATATAAACTTATAATTCAATTCTCAGTAGAAAAGCTCAGCACAAAAAAAATGATTAGTTTTTAGGGAAAAAAATTAAGAAAAAACTCGACGAATAACAACAGATTTCTTTACATATAATAAAATTATAGCGAATTTTCACTTAAATAAAAAAAAAAGGTTTTCTCTCATTTTGTAGACACAATTGAAGTATTGGTGAAAATATTTTCGGTGCTCTAATAAACTGAACAATTTTTTTCACTAAATAATAATATTATATAATAATTAATAATATTAATGACGAATATAAAAGTTCTGTACATTTATATAATGAAGTAATGAATCATTTTTTTTCAACATATTGTCCATCGAATACAGGATAAGCACAGCAGCAGTAAATAGTTGTCAGTCCTTCAGGTTTTTTCGTTAGAAGTATTGTTCAGAAACAGGGGTTCCTTTCGGAACACAATATTATTTTCAATAATTTATATCACGATTTGAATTAAATGTCTTTTGTTTTATGTGTAATGATTTGGAGCTATAAATGCAGTTATTATTTGCTATCAAATCAAAGCCAGAATTTGTTTGTTTGTCTCAATCATTGTCTCAATTATTATAATCTTTATATTTATAGTTAAGCAGCGAATCAATAGTTAATCAAAAGAACTAATTTCAGGGATTAATTGCCGTTAAAAATATCACATTTTTTGCTAAAAATATTTTAAATTAATTATTCAAACAATCAATCGGTCGGTCATTAGTTGGGCGACACTTTTGAGGTAGAATTAGAGTTGCCTTTAGTTTTACTTTTGTTTAGATCTTTAGAAGACTTGTTCGAACTTTTCTTCTTATTGGTGGCACTCTTTGATTCCGTTTCAAAGTCCGACCCGTCGTTAATGTCTTTGTCATCGAAGTCACCGTTGAGGTCGTCGTCGTCGTCGTTACCCATCAGTGACTTAAGGCTGTCGTCATCGGAGTCGCCGATAGCAGCGGCCGCGGCAGCACTCGAAGGATGGACTCCAGCACTGGCTAACAGACTGCTGGCCAGTGAAAGCCCTGACGGCGCACTACTAACACTACCTCCGATACTATGGGATGATTTCGAGGACTTACTTGAAGTCGTTTTTGTCTTTGAATGAGAAGCAGAAGAGTTTGTGGTACTGGTATTGAATCCACTCATAGCTGATGAGGTCAGACCTCCCAAACCATTCATAAGTCCGGGTAAACCGAATGGAGAACCACTCAAACCAGAAAATCCACTTAAACTCAACGGATTGTACAGAAAGTTGGGATTTGGATACAAGAATGGTAGCGAACCCGCGCTCAATGCGGCCGCAGATGAGCCGAGAAGTCCGCTCGAGTTGAGACTATTTTTGCTTTTTGAGGAACTACTGCTCGACTTTCCGGAACCCTTTGATTTTTCATTCATTGAACTGTTGTCAGAGCTGTCCTTTTTATCGGACGAAAAGGTAGAGCCCGTCATAGCACTGGAGGTGGGGGTGAGTCCGGGCAGATTGAAACTTGGAAAGCCAAACAGAGGATTCGCTAATCCCATACCCGCCAGTCCTCCAAAAGGGAAGAAGAGTGGCGGAGCGTTCGAATTACTTGAAGTAGTGGTTGTCGTCGTTGAACTCGAACCTGAAGTAGACTTTGATGAAGAAGTGGTAGTCATTGAAGAGGCAGTGGTTCCTCCAGAGGTCGGATCCATAAACATTTTCATCGAAGGAAAACCGGCTGCCAATAGATTGGCATTAAATGAGTTGAGGGCAGCCGAAGACGGATAGCTCAGACCACTGGAGGTTACGGCAGTGTTTCCGAATGAGTTTCCATAACCACTGGCCAACAGAGAGGCCGCTGTTTGTCGTCGAGAACTACTATTCGACGAACCACTGGAACAGGTGTTCATGTTATTGGAACTGTTGTTCAGTAGATTAGAGGCGAGTGCACTCAAACTGGCACTGGAACTGTTCGAACTCCTCTTATCACTGGTTCTGGTCCTGACTCCAACACTTGCAACGGATGTCTTCAATAGGAATAAAATCATTGAAATTATTCGTCATTTTTAAGGAAAGAATTTATTATGAATGAGAGGAAGGGATGACTTACAGGTGTCTTAAAAGTGGCCGCTTTTTCTTTGTTAACGATTGGACTCCATTTGGGGTCGACATCGAACTTAGGATTCTTATCGAGCCATTCGGCCAAATGCTTGAGTGGCGGCGCCTTTGAGCCCGTTATCTGAAAAATAGTTTAGAAATTGAGTAACGAATCAATAAAAACAAATCAATTTTTAAATACCTTTTTGCCGGTCGTTCTGTTGATGACAGAGACGTTCTCCTCTCCGGTCAAGTGTTGCATATCTAGTTGCGACGGATCTACTCTCGACCGACGACTGCGACTCCGCCTACTGTCCGGAAGTTCTAATAATTCGGTCTAAAGTCGAAACAAAGTAAAGATTAATAATAAGTTTGAGAGACATTCAAAAGGACATACATTTGCCGGCATCGATGAAATTGAGTTCATATTCATGTTTGGATTGAAGACATTGGCGGCCGACGCGGCAACCATTGAAGCCATACTCGGGTTCTGAGCGATGAACTCCGGGTGATCTTCGAATAGGTTTCGTAGGTTTTGTCGGATGATAGCGACCTGTTCTGCGATAGTCGAGGCTTCGGTCGCTTTCGAAGGGGGAAGTTTAGAGGCGTCCAAAGCACTGAAATGTGCGTTAGATTTGGCGCCCATTAGACTGTCGTTCAGTTTTGAAGACGACGTCGAACTGGAACTCTTCGAATGCGCTGCCGGAGGGGTCTTCCCCTGTAGTAGAGCTGAATGTTTCTGAAGCTCTTCCATGAAGTGCGTCGCCTGTCGTTTCTCGAGTGAAGAGAGAGTTGCTTCTAATTTGTCTGCTTTTGGATCCGTTTTCTTTTCTTCCATCATTTTCTTCGCCTGAAGATTCAGAGCCAACGCATCAATTCTTGAGCCGATCTTTCGGGAGCTCTTCTTTGAGGGAAGAGAACTCGATTGCGGAGGTGTGGCCTCAGGGGCTGACGTCATCTTTTTGGTTGGAGAACTTGATCTTGTTCGTTTATTGGGAGCGGAACTCAAGTCAAGAACATCGACTCCTCCGCTCACTCTTTCCTGTGGATTGATTGGCGCCGGTTTATGGGCCGGTGCGGGAGGGGTAGCGATCTTTGGCGATGACTTAAACCTTCCCGTCAGGTCTAACGTTCCCATTGATGGGGGATTTCTTACCGAAGAGTTTTGATGGGCGGGCGGCGGACCCTTTGAACTACTGCTCGACTTAGAGCTGGCATTCGCTGATTGTTGAGCACTGGCGGCGGCCGCAGCTAATGATGACTGAAGGGTTGAACCCAACAGAAGAGAAGCCGTCTTCTCATCGGTCATCAGTTCGTCTCTTATGGCTGACCGAAGATTACAGAATGGGAGTGAAAACAGCGGCGGAAGGAATTGAGACGAAGCGCCGGACAATAATGAAATCTGTTTTTTAGATGAGTTTTGTGATTGACTTTGTTGTGACTGTTCTATAGTCTGCGACAATAAGTTTCTCAACTTCTGCCGTTCGGCCTCTACTTCGAATCGACGCCTTCTTCGTCTTCGGCGACGACTCGCGGATTCATTCATAACCACCGAATTGTCGGCATAGAAGAAGTCTGGAAGCGGTGACAGCGCTTCCCTTCTCGGTGTGTGATCTGGAGTCGGATGCGGTGTTGGCTCTCGACTGGCACTGGATATACTTCCCGGAGATATGGGTCGGGGAGAGCTGTCAGCTGTCGCCACACTCGGAGTCGACTGATGAGGTCCCGTAAGGAGAGAGAAGAAGGAATGGCGAAGAGATGGCCACTCATTCTTATCGACGGTATGACAGATCTGTTCTAATCTCATCTGCAATACCCTATCCTTTGGAAAACGCGGAAATGTCTTCATTTGAGTCGACTGAGGCTGAGGTGTTGATGAAGAGGTAATTGAGACTTCCTTTTCAGTGACAACAGAGGCTGACTCCGACTCTGTTTTTATCTCTGAAATGTCTTTTTCAGCCGTTTCTTCAGTTTTTGGAACCGAGTCTTCGGTAGAAATAGACTTTTTGTCTTCTTCTGGTGTTTCAGTTTTGACATTATTTTCGTCGATTTTGTCATTAATTTGTTCTTTTGTTTCAGTCTTTTCTTCATCGCATTCCATCTTTTCTTCCGTTGTTTCCTCTTTTGGTTCTTTATCTTCGATTTCCATTTCTTTATCTTTCGGTTCTTCAGTTTTAACCTCAGATTCTTCTGATTTATCTTCGATTTCATTCTTTTCTTCTGTTTCTTTGATCTCTTCAGACGGAAGGGATATCTCTTTTTCTTCGTCTTTCTTTTCATTTGAGTCGACTTTCATTTCTGTATCGGTTTTCTGTTCCTCCGAATCATTCTTTGGTTCTTTTGTTTCACTATCTTTTTGTTCCACTTTTTCCTCAGAATTGGTCTCTTTTTTGGGTGATTTAATGTCTTCAACCTTTTCTTCGGTCTTTTCGTCAGTCGGTGTCTCAGACTTTTCATCCGATACTTTAACTTCATCTTTGATTTCATTGTCTTTCTCTTCATTTTGTGGCTCTTTTTCATCGGTTTGTGTCACAGTCTTGTCGTCAATAATTTCCGACTCTTTTTCGTCAGACTTTTGTTCGCTTTTGTTTTCAGTCTCTTCTTTGACAGAAGTCTCAGTCGATTCGACATCAGTTTTGTCTTTGATTTCGGTTTCCGTTTTGACTTCTTTAAGATCTAATGGTTTAGAAGTCAATTCTTCGGTTGTCTCAGAGTTTTCTAATTTTGTCTCAACTTTTGGTTCATTTGATTCAATATTTTTCTCTTCATTTTCTTGGATTTGTTTAAAAAGTTCGGCAAAAGACAGTTCGGGGTCATTGACGAGATTGAAATCAAGTCTATTGAGGCCGTATTTGGCGGCGCCGTTTAACAGGTCTTTGTCGTGTTTGCCACAGACCCACCATTCGGGCAAATCCATGGAGTGCTGACACAATTGGAGTCTTTCGTCGAGTTCCGGATGAGTCAGAATCTCTTCTCTGATTTTACTCAAGAGATCGATTCGGGCCAAAGTACGACTCGCCCTCTCCTCAGAGATTGGGTCGACACTAATCGGTAAGTTTTCCTCTTCTTCTGTAAGTCGTCTTCCGTTAACGCGTTTACACATCGCGTAAAACGCTTTGAAATATTCGGTAAGAGTTTCGTCCATTTTTCGCTCCAATTTGCCGAACGAACGGAATCGGGTCCAGTCATACCTGTCCTCATCTCTATTATATTCGACACCAAACGAAGATATGACGCGATAGAAGTCGGCCTCTTCTCTTCGCGACCATTTCCTATGGAATCAATTGATTTAAAATTAATCATTGAATCAAAGCTGAAGAATAAAAGGTGACATACTTTTGAGCAAGATCTCTTTTCTTGAGTTCTCTCTCTTTAATGGCCGCTTCGAAGCGTTCGAGTCTTTCGAGCCTTTGTTGATGTCGTGCCCTTTGAGCCAACTTTGCCTCTTGTTTCTTGAAGTTTCTCTGATAACTCGTTACGATTCTTCGCAATCTATGGTTCATATCAGCCGGTGATGGGAACGGAAGGAAAGCTCCGGTATCTGAATTCGATTCCGTCTCTTCCTTCGAATCGGATTTTTCGGGTTTGCTTTTGACACTCGTTTCGCCATCTGTTTGGCTGAGAGGAGTGGCCGGTGTTGCGGGCGTTTCGGGTTCGTCGTCTTCGTCCAGAGTTTTGCCCAAATCGTCGTCGGCATTGATTTCGGCCAAAAGTGCGGCGCCGTCGGGAGGACCGCAACGCGATAGGAAACACATGGCCGGGTCCTGACGCATCAAATTGAACCTGTCGTACCCGTGCTTATAGACGCCCACAACCAGTGATTTGTCCGCCTCCTCGTCCCACCAGTGGGCGGGAGGATCGCCATCGGCTACTGGAGGAGGGATTGGGATATCGCGAGCAGATATTCCGCGGAAAACTTGTTCGTGAAGATCACCGATTATCTCGTGTTTCAAATAATACAAAAGTCTGACCCGAAGTAGAATTCTATTGAAAAGAAATAAAATTAAAGTTTTGTTCAAAATATTGATTAAAGGAATAAATCGATTGAAAGATCAGAAAATGAGAAAATTTGAACGCATTGTAACTCAACTAACGAATAGGAATTACTCAGTATTAGCATGGCAATTAATCATCACTTGCAAGATATAGATATAAGTGAAAAAGAGGGACGACTCACTTGTTTGCGTGTCTGTGCAAATGTTTGCGATACATGTCGTCAGTGAGAAGAAAGTCGGGATTGAATTTTTCATCCTTAGCCCAATCCGATACTTCCAGTTCTTCGCCAACAGTTTTCTTCATTTTCTTGTTCTTACGGCCGCGCGGGACGGGAGCCGAGAGCCCGGAATGGTTTCGATGGATGCGATGCTCTCCGTCTTCGTTAGGAGTGATGAGATCCCAAATGAATGCTTTGATTTTTTCGTCGCCCTTATAGTTCTGGAGCGCAAACAAAAGCAAAACTCTTGATATCTGTTCGACATCGAGTCGTGAGAGTTGTCGCCTGAAGTTTCCCATAACGAGGCATTCGTTCCAACGGCCCCAACCAAAAGTGAGTAAACCCTTTTCCACTTTATAACACTCAGCTCTGGTCCAGTTTCCAGGACCGAACTCTTGCATATAGTCCTCATCCCTTTCTCTTTCATAACCCCCTCCGCGACCTTTTTTGCCTTTCTTTCCCTTCGGTAAACGCATTCTTCCGCCTCTGGTTCTCATAGAGACAGAGTCGTCGTCTTCGTCGCTGGTCTCGAGTTCAGACATATCGAGGACGGCGTCGTCTGCACCAAAACGTTTGGTTTGAGTCCTGCGTCGGGGCTCTTGTACTATAAGTTCGTTGCGACCCTTGAGTTCGTCGATATCGAAATTGGCTTTTTTGGCCCATTTCTCCCAAAAGTTCGGGTCATCGACCTCTATGTCTGACCGATTGCTCGATGAGGCGAACGACGCCTTAGAGAAAGTCGAACCCTTTCCTTCACTTTCAATGATAACGGTTTGTGTTCTTCTCTGAAGGATTTGTTCGATGTCTTCCTCACAGAACTTGTCGCCCGCGTTGTCGTCTTCCATGAGCGCCCCATAAGCGCCTTTGCGGAGCAGGTCTTCGATTTCCTTCTTAGACATCGGCCCCTCCTGTGAATTGGCTTTCGATGTGTTCATAGACTGGAGTACCGCCCGATCCAAACCCAACTTAAGGCTCGCCTTATCGAACATTTCTCTCTCATAAGTGTTTCGGCAAATGAGTCGATAGACTTTGACGGCCTTCGACTGACCGATACGATGACATCGGGCCTGAGCCTGAAGATCGTTCTGTGGATTCCAATCGGAGTCAAATATGATGACAGTGTCGGCTGCAGTCAAGTTAATGCCAAGACCTCCGGCGCGGGTACACAACAGAAACACAAATCGATCCGAATCTGGTTTACAGAAGCGATCGATAGCCGCCTGTCGGAGATTTCCCCGAACTCTACCATCGATTCGTTCGTAGGGATACCTCTTCTGAACCAAATAGTCTTCGAGAATATCCAAACAGCGAACCATTTGTGAGAAAACGAGAACTCTGTGACCATTGGCTTTGAGCCGAGGCAGCAGTTTGTCGATGAGCACCAGTTTTCCCGAAGCGTTAACTATTGCGTTAACAGTTGACTCCTGTTCTCCGGAATGTTGTTGTCTGTACTCCATTACTATTTGCTCTTCGGCTCCATTGATGAGGAACGGGTGGATACAACACTTCCTGAGTTCCATCATTGTGTTCATGAGGTTTGGCATATTGGCATACGTTCCCCCTTTGCTCAGGAACTGGAAATTTCTCTCAAGAATAGCTCTGTAGTACTTCTTCTGGATGTTTGTCAGTTCGACCTATAATTCAATCGATTAAAACAAATTCAATATTTTTTTTCTCTAAGTATTTTATTTTTGGAAATACCTCAACAATAGTCTCTTCTTTAGGCGCGAGACTCTTTTCGACGTCTTCTTTGAGTCTCCTCAACATCATAGGCTTAAGAATGGCCTTCAATTTGTCGACCTGTGCCTCAGTTTTAAGATCTCCGAACTCTAACATAAAGCTCTCATTCGAAGTGAATTGTGTCGGTTCCAAAAAGTTCAGTAAACTAAACAACTCCTCGACATTGTTTTGGAGTGGAGTACCAGTCAAGAGGACCCTGTGCTCCATATCGAGAAGACGCAAACCCTCCAATAGTTTGCAATTCCTGTTCTTAAGTCTATGGGCTTCGTCTATAACACACGTCCGCCAATGGATTTCCCTTAACTCCAGGCAATCGGTTAATACTATTTCGAAAGTAGTGATCATGACTTGAAATTTATAGATTCCATTAATTCTTTCCCCCTTTTCGTTTCGGTAATACATTTCATATTCCTGAAGCATATTACGAGAGGCAGAGCTGTCCGACAAATCATTTAATGTTATTATTGTTCACAATATTAAATGTTTTTATATGAGTAATACCTTCCGTGATATGTAATGACGTTGAGGTCAGTCCAGGTTTCGAACTCTCGCTGCCAATTACCAATTGTAGAGAGCGGTGCTATCACTAGAAAGGGTCCAGGAATTCCGTATTTGACAATTTCATTGACGAAAGCCAACGACTGAATGGTTTTCCCTAAACCCATCTCATCGGCTAATATACAGTTTTGTCTAAAAAATCAAAATATTTGATAAGTTTTTGAACAAATATTCATTTAAGAGAATAACTGACCCGTTATACCAGCAATAGCTCAACCAATTGACTCCTTCTAATTGGTATTCCCTGAGTATATTGTCCGCCTTATAAACCGGCGATTCTTTTACTTCTTTCCAATCACTCGGTTTTGGTCTCCTTTTTGGTTTCCATTCACTCTTTGGCGGAGGTTTTCGGAATTTCCAGAACTGTTCGACTTTGATTGGGTCCAAGTCGTCCTCCAGTTCCCATGTGCTGTCCTCATAGGCCAGAGCTCTCCACTTAACCAAATAGTGTTTGACTTTTCTGGTCTGAACCGGGGGTTTAGGTTTCTCTTCCTCTTCTGGTTCTATCGTTTTGTCAGTTTGACTGACTTTCGACTCAATGTCGTCGGTATCCATAGACTCCTCTTTGGTCACAGACTCCTCCTCTTTGGTCACAGACTCCTCCTCTTTATCATTGCTTTCGTTTTTAATCTCAGTTTCAATAATGGATTTGTCGTCAATTTTAATGTCTTCCGTTTGTTCGTCACAAGTCTTTTCGTCAGAATCTTCTGATTTGTCTTTAGTGTCGATACTGTCACTGACTTCGGCGTCAGTTTTCTCGCTATCGTTTGGCACAACTGAAGATTCCGCTGAATTTGGTTCTGTTTTATCGGTTTCTATGGTTTCAATGGTTTGCGAATCGTTTGTTTGCGATTCGGTCTCATCTTTCGATTCTGTTTTAGCCACTGATTCCTCTTTTTCTTCAGCAATCGGTTCCACAATCTCTTCAATTTCATTGACATCAAGAATGCGGTCGACTTCGATGTAATCCGGATTATAGGGCTCTTCGTCTAAGAAGTCAAACATATTTAATGTGTCCTTCTTTTGACGAAATCGTTTGATCTTTTGTCCGATACGTCGGTCGCCTTTTTCCAGTTCTTCTTCTGTTCTCCACTCGCAGTGAAAATACGATAAATTCTTGTATTTCACGAAAAATTCTTCGACTTCAATGGTTCGTGGCTTTGAGTTTGGATCAGAAGCTGTGTTTTCATTGTTTTCTTCTTCGAGTTCTCTCTGAGCCATACGAGAGGTCATTATCTTCTCGACAACCATTGTGTCCTCATTTATATTAGCGATTACACTCAGAACCCCTCCATCTCCGGTAGGTTTGCCGTCAAGAGATGAGATGATTCCCAACGAATCCTTTTTACTGCTATTGTCGTCGTCTTCAGACAAATCGAGTTCGATATCATCGGTATATTTCTGTCGTTTCGTATTTCTGGCCGAACGACGCTTTTGAATACCTGTTTCGGTTTCGTCCGGCGATGCGGGAGGAGTGCGTTCGAGGTCTGAGTGGTCGGGAGAACCGCTTGTACCTAAGCGACGCTTTTTCTTGTTTTTACTGAATTTGAGCGCAAGTTTCGGTAATTTCTTTTTCGGTGATCTGTTCTTTATCTTGGGTTTGGATCTCGACTTTGATTTGGATTTATCTTTTTTGGCCGAACTCTTACCAGTACTCGACTCCATTGCACTCGAATCGCAAAGAGACGACTCTTGAGTGGCGTCATCCAAATCAGTGGTTTGAGAGACTTTTGTCGATTCGTCGATAATATCTTCGTTTGGAATCTCTTCAGGAATTTCTGGCACTACTTCTTCTTCGACTTTTTTCTTTCGTTTTTTGGCTTTTTTAGGTTTTGGAGGTTTAGTTTCGCCCTCAAGAGTGGTGTCTCCCGTCTCTAATTCAGGTTCTATTAACTCCTTTTTTGGTTTCCTTTTCTTCGCTTTTTTAGGTTTCGGTTCTTTGATCGGAGTCTCAACCAATTGCTGTTCTTCAGCGAAATCAAAGGAATCCTTAATCGGTTCTGTTATCACATCTTCAGTAGTTGGTGGAGGACAGGGCGACACTTGTCGCGGAGGAGTGCTATACATATCACCTTCGGAAGGGACAGCCATTGATAGACTGGTCTCGTCTTCAGTAGGAATTGATATGAGAGTCGATTCATTAATATTATTATTTTCACTGATTGTCGTCTGTTCTAAAAAATTTTCGTCATATAAGTTCTGCTCAGACTCTAACGGCTTCTCAATCATCGGAGGTATCGATGGCTCCGAAGGAACTGAAGGGATTGGAGACAATATCGGATGGGGTGGCGGCGGTGGGGCCACTGCCGACGGAGACATTATTGAAGTCTCGTTCTGGGGTTGAGGTTCGAGAGTAGGAATCGTCGGATGGCTTTGCAATGATTGCTGACAATTGTTTGTTTGTGGCGGTTGTGGCTGTTGTGGTGGTGGTGGAGACTGAACAGGGGGTGGAGGAGGTGGTGGAGCCTGTTGTTGCATATGTTGCAGGTTCTGCTGTTGCACAGGTGGTGGTGGTTGAGCGCCCATCGGTGACATCGAAGGGATTGGTTGCGATTGTGGTACACCAAATGCCGGCTGTTGTGTGGGAGGCATCGGTTGGCCATACATTTCATGACTATACAAATCCATATTTTCCGGAGGCATTCCATAGTTTGGGTCATAATCTGGTGGACCCATCATAGCCTGGGGAGGCATCGGAGGTATTCGGTCCCCCAAATTGTTTTGCTTCCCTCTACCCCTTCCCCGACCAGTTCCTCGCGGAGCGCGTGGCTGACGAGGTTTCCTCTCCTTTTTGGGTTCATTCGGATCCTTTTTGGGTCTACCCTTCCCTTTGCGTTTAGTGGGGGGTTCACCAAAACTGTCGTCGAAATTAGCAGAATAGGGATCGATCTGTCCGTAGTCTCCGGAAGAGTCCCGGTGTCCGTATTCTCCCATTTGTGGCGGAACCATACCCTCCATACCATAGGTGTCGTACATCATTTGAGAGTCGTGATCGCCATAAGGACCGCCACTCAGAGCTGAAGACTGACTCATATCACCTGAGACTGCATTCATGTCGTAATTCATTCCAACCGATGGGTCGTAACTGTTCTGATAGTTAGCCAATTGTGGCTGAGGGGGGTATGACTGATGGACCGGCTGTTGGCTGTGATGCATCATTTGGTGGTACGGATGGTGGGTCTGATGCGTGACTCCCGGTCCCATCATTTGTGGGTTTTGTTGAGCGCCCACTGATTGAGAGTTTTGCATTCGATCGGAAGGGGTCTGATTTGATTGTTGTTGAGTCGGCTGCAAATCGTTTGCTAACGGGTCCGACATTGGCCTCGGAGTTGAGGCGTTCGGACTTTTGATTGAGTCAAACATATGTGTCGGCGACGCCATTGAGGCGCCGGTGTTCTGGCTTTGAGATTGTGGTGTTTGTGACTGTTGTTGAGTATCGTTTTGTGAGGCCTGTCCTGTTTGTTGTACCTGTTTATTGTGCTGCGCTTTAATTGATTCGAATGAAGCACTGCCTGTATTACCAGTGCTTTGGGAATAACCACTTTGTAGTGGTTGTGATGAAGACGAAGATGAAGACGAAGGGGGCGTAGAGTTAGTCGATGAAGAAGTGGAACGACTGAACGATTGAGAAAAGTTCTGTTCTGTCGCACTGACGGCTGCACTCATTTCACTGCCGTATGAGTTATATTGTCCGCCAATTGAATTGTTCGGCGCTTCAGCTTTACTCACGTTAGGCGACGACGAATTCGAGGCCACTGTGGGTGAGCTCTGGTGTGTCGGCGTTTGGCTCGACTGCTGCGGTATCCCAATACCGGCCGCGACTCCAGCCATCGAATGAGTATTTGTATTGGGAGTCGCGGAACTGGTTGAGGCGGCACCCGATACGATTGGGTTGGGCTGAGGGCCCGTCCAATGAGAGTTCTGTTGATACTGATGGTATGGATATTGAGATTGATTTGACGCCATAGACCCTGACGTCGGGTAATGAGAGTACATTCCCGGACCTGTTCTTTGTCCGGCGCTCGCAGATTGAGGCGAAGGGGGCGCCGCTCCGGTCGATGGCGTGTTTGGTCCAACTGACCCATAATAAGAGGACGTGGAGGACGACGAAGAAGTGTTTGTCGATACCGGTATAGAAGATTTGGACGCACTGTTGACCCCTCCGACCCCTCCCAAGTGAGGCATAACCATTTGTTCCAATTGTTGAAGACTGGAAGGAGTGGAGGGCACTGAAGAGCCGGGAGACATCCCCTGCACTGGACTCGACAGGTGGTTAGCGCCGGGACTTATCGGGAAACTCGACTGATGTGAAGACGCCTGCGATGTGGCGGTAGTGGACGAACGGTCCGGTGTATGAGACGATGGCGGCATCGGTGACCCGGCGGGAGGTGTTGTCGTCGGACGTCTTGGAGACAGTGAAGACAACTGCGATCCAGCGCTCGATGGGAAGCCGGGCCTAAATTGTGGACTATTGGGACCCGCGGGTCCCGTTTGCGACAATGGATATGGAGATAGTCGTGACGGCGCCGAAGACTCGCCATAATTGGCCGCATTTGGATAACCCGAATACTGCTGCGGATATCTCGGGATCGAAGCGCCACTACTTTGCGACTGATTTGGTTGTTGTGAGACCTGTTGTTGTGATGGCGTTTGTGATGGAAGTGAAGGCGTATTATAACCCATGTATTGCTGTCGAGGAACAGAACCACTTAAACCGGAGTGCGGACCACGACTTGAAGCCGATTGTTGTGAACCAGAGCTGGAGCTGTAGGGGCCTTGAGATGTGTTTGGATAAGGCAATGAAGAGCCATCGCTAGGAATGTGAGCCGTCATTGACTGCTGGTTAGGAGTGGGACCCCCTCCAGACGGGTAGTACTGTCTCTGCTGTTCGTTCGGATGCATTGCACTGTACTCCGAATGACTCCCGTATTGGCTCTGACCAGCTCTGGGGCCGTGCATTGAACCACTGCTTGCGCCCGAACCGGGATATCCAGGATATGTAGAGCTCTGTTGCATATGAGGGACGCCCTGACCCGACCACATATCACCGCTTGGAGTCGAGTGCGAGAGATATCCGCTCTGAGTCGGTGCCGATGGATAAGAGGAGCTGTAGTGCGAAGGCATTCCATGCATTGGAGCGCCGGCCGGTTGTCGAGTTGGTCTCATTTCTGGCGTATGCATACGTTGTCCGGCGTACTGTCCCATCAGATTCTGCTGACCGTAACCACTGGGCATTGGGGCCTGAGTTGAAGCACCCGATTGTAGCGATTGTAAGTGTGATTGACTTAAAGCCGAGTTGTAGTCTCCCATCCCGTGCTGTACGTAACGGGGATCTGTCGGATACTGTCCTCTCACGCCAAGTGCCTGACCGGCAGATCCATAATTAGGGTATTGACTATGAATTTTATGGCTCATTAAAGGGTCAGTGCTCTGTGGATATGCCGCTCTCGAGGCGTGTTGTGATTGCAACTGATGGTAAGCCTGTGCTGAGCCCTGACCCGACAGACTGCCTAACACTGAAGAAGAAGGCATATTATTATTGCCGACCGGCAGTCCTGGAGGCTGTGGTTGTCCCGATTGAGGCGTCTGTTGGCCCGAAGCACTTCCATAACCGGAATGGTATCCTAAATAACAAATCGATTTAAAACAAATGTTTTGACAAAACTTTAGACACAAATACAGGAAAACAGAGTATAAAAGTACTGACCGAAAGAATCTCCGATGAGCTGATACTCTGCCATTCCTGCGAGATCTGAGGTATCCATATATCACTGCTAACACTTCCAAACCATCGCAATGTTTTGTCAATTATTATCTCAACGATAACACCAATTATACCAATAATTTTGAATTATATCACAAACTGAAGATTATTTATATCCTTCGATGAGATAATTGGAGAATCGATGAGAATAAGCACTTCTTGTGCTTTGGATTTCACATTAATTTTCACAAACAATCCGTTGATTTGATTGTAATCCAAATATTGAACATAATTTTCCGATTAATTCAATTGTATTTAAATATTGCTTCAAATGAATGGAACCAATGATTTGTTTTTTTTTGTATTAAAAATATTTGTCTCAATAGATATCTCTCGTAAGTAATGATAATTTAATTGACTTTCAATTTGATTGACACATAATTTGAGTCCATTTTTGACACGTTTTCTGAAAATTCAATTCTGAAAAACAATTGAAAAGAAAAAAATATTATTAAAAATTGTAATCAAAAGGCATGACATCAAAGACAGGAATCAAAGCTATCATAAAATGAAAGACAATATCAGTGTTTCTCACAAAACAATCACTACTTTTGTGTTTTTAGTAAAGAGATGGCAATAAATATAATGACAGCAAATATAAGGTATTGTTTGCAGCAAATAATTTGTCCTTAAAATGGATCACAATATCAGACATACATTTATTTGAAGACATATCTCAAGAGATGCGGACAATGGGTACAACACAGCACTGGTATAGCAAAACAGTAAAAATACAAATAGGACTGACATAACATACATAACACATAAAATGGTATTAAAGATATATTTATGGTATACGATAACATAGGGTCTGACTCTTTATGAGCTGTGTTTTGAATATTTGACGGCAATTGAGTCTAATGTTAAGTCTATGGCAATGGAAAGTCTATGTAATTCTAGTGATGGAAGTTATCGGTGAAAAATATTTGAGAAGACTTACCGGAGAACAACTAAAATGATTGACTCAAATGTTGTAATGATGACTACATTTGATGCACACATCTTGATGTGGACAATGGGTACGAGAGTTGCTCTTTGAACGCCATTTTAGCATTACTTACTGCAAAGGCTGTGCAGTTGTGTGTAATGAAAGCCTAAAGCAAAGCAAAGCAACACTCAATACACTCAAACACTCACAACATTCACAATACACACATCGCAGCTCTCATTACTCTCTCTCCCAATGCTCTCCCAGTGCTCTCCTGTATCGCTCTCTCCAATGCCTCTCTATATCTTTCACTCGTCTCTGGTCTCGTCTCGTAGTGGTGTGAGTGCTGTGAGAGCTATGGAGTGGTATGAGTGCAGTCAGTGCGGCATCATTTGTAGTGAGTCCGCCCTTACGTTAAGAACGGAATGCTATACCCATTGCAAGAGTCGAGAGACCAGTCACTAGACTTTCTGGTCTGAAAAAAGTTCAAACTCTCCATAACATGCAAACATCCATAACATTTTCTACCTGTCTTATAGATGGATGGATATCTCATATCTGTCTTGCTAATTATTTCTTTTTATTGATTGACCTGGATAATGATCAATTAAAAAGAAGTAGAGTCAAGATAATCAATACCATTATGTGTCTTATAATAATAGTATATATTATCTACAAATAAATCGATAAATTATAGCTCAAAATAATAGTCTCTCGACTATGTGTTCTCTCTTTCCAATGGGATGTGCATTAATGTGCAGTAATGAGCAAATGTTCAAATGTGCAAGGTATGATTTCAAATAACTATTATCCTTCTTTTTTACCGATTAAAGCAACTCATCGATAAACTCCCTTAAACATTGAGAGGGGGTCAGGGGAGGGGGTCCGAGGGACGAGCTGTTCAACAATATTACACATAATTTGCGAATTCAACCGACAATTTGTCCCAAGAATCCGGTTTTTATGCATAATATTTGACTTATTTTTCAATATGTCTCCGATTGGTTCAATGGATTCATTTGACATCCATTTACCACTATCTTTATGATAATGACCGGCAAAATGACTGCAACTCAAAATAGTTGTCTTTGAGTCTCCGAATAACTAATTTTTGTGAGATTAGCTAGTAGAGGTCAGCTAATTGTCAAATGAACGAGTAATTGACCAAATTGTCAATTGTTGATAGCATTTAAGAATCACCCCCTTGTGTGCACCCCTGCTGTGTGACGTCATACTCATCCATACAATAAAAGAGGAAAGATAGTAGTCTATGAACTATAGAGGGATATATAGCAGTCATAGAAGTGATCTCAAAGCCATTCAAATGAGAGAAGCGTTGGTTTTGTGACAATATGTTGAACGATAGGACACCTCTCGTGTAGTTGTTGTAGAAGTCAGACATGGATTGCATTTTCCTTTATCACAGTTTTACTGCTTCTATTCGATCGATAATTATTTCTAATTGACCTCAATTTCTTATTTTCAACTTATTTAAACTTGTTCATTCTATGATAAATTGTTTTGATTCAAATTTTCTTATAAAAAAATCCATTCATAGCATAATCTCTTTTGCGTTCAGAACTTGAATTCATAAAATGCTTTGAACTTAAAATTTTTTGATTATTCAAAAAATATTTGTTTTGATAGTTCATCGTTTCCTTGTTATCAATTTTTTTGATCAAATCATTTAATCCGCAAATAATAGTTTTAGAATTAGTTCTAGCAAGTTCTAATGCTCGCAAGTGATTGGTCCGATAGTTTTCCGAACATTTTGTACGATTTCAATTTATACCAAGTTTAAAAAAAGGATAAGAGTTAGAGATCTTTTGAGTTGTAAAGAATGAGTATTTAAAAGTCTTATTTGTGTTGTTATGCCCTTTCAGTCCAAAACTTTTCACTTTCCTCTGCAGTAAAAACTTGTTTTTCAAGTTTTGAAATATCGGAAAGGAATGAATGACCATGTTACACCATTTTGCTCTCTATGTTACTCTCCTGTCTTTTGCCCAAAACAATTCTCAAACAAATTATTGATTATTTGATGGAAAAACTTAAAAATAAAATCGTCAGACATTTGATATAACACACGAATGATCCGGCAATAGATGATTGTGTCTCACAAACACTCATTGAGAGGACATCACGTATTGTGAGGAGAGTCCCCCTCGAGTGTAATCCTTGCTCTCCTCTCCCAACCCTCTTCATGACTGATATGTTACAGACTGAACACCAGCCCCATTGCCGGCGCCTGACATTCACAAGTCTTTGGGTTCAATAATTCATTTCAATGTCAGCCAAAGCTCTGCTCTAAATGTTATGCAGTCTGTGCTGACATCCATTGATAGTCAATTGCTTCATATGTAGACAATATTCTTCTGGTTCTCACTTCAGAAACAAAAATTTAGCGAAAAATTGAAAATTTATTGAAATTCAAACGAAAATAATTTTTGTAATACTTTATAATTTTTAAGACATTTTTGAATAAACATGATTTGAAAAAAAAATTCTAAACATTTGATAATAATTTCGATAATTCTTTTGAAACATTCAATGATTTAAAATTTTAAATAATTGTATCGACTGTTAAGTGATGACAGACTCGTAATCGATGGTCCATAAGTTGTCGGTGGACTGACTCTGGGATAACGGCTGGTGTTGATGGGAGTCCTAACAGATCCGGTGGAACTCGAATTGTTGGACATACTCTTCTGTTTGGTGTAAGTCATCGGATTCATTGGCGTTAAGTGAAAACTATTCAAATCTCTGGTTTGCTGTGAATTAGTCGCAGAATATCTCGAGTTTAAGTCATGAAGTGATGGATGAGTCGGTGGTAAAGAGATCTTTGATTTTCTCATTGAATTCATAGGACTTAGAGTTGGTTTGACTCCAGATTTCAATGGATTAGAAGTCTTAGAAGTCTTAGAAGGGATTGGAATCTCAGAATCAACCGACGCTGACATTGGACTATAGTATTGATTCATTGAGACATCGATTTGACTCTTCTTTCTTTGATTTACTTCTTTTTGTGCCTCACTTTTGAATAAATCTTTGAATAGATTTTTGTCTTTCGGTTTGCTTTCAATGGAATCGTTAAACATATTATCGAAAGGGTTTGTCTGTTGTCTGGCGTTGTTGGCCATCATCTGAGCCCTGACTGTCTTCAACTCGTTCTCAAGATTTTGAATCTGAAGTTTTTGTTGTTGACATTCATTAGACAATCGTTTGTTTTCTTCAATTAATTTCTTAATTAAATGACTTCTTTGCGATTTCTGGAAGGCCTCCACTTTTTGTAGCCTTTGGAAGGAAGAGGTCACGTCTTTGAAGAAGATTTGAATGTCGTTTTTGACCCTTTCGTTCAATTCAATGATTCGACATTTATTTGGTAAACATTTTAAACAATTTTTAATATTATTTTCAATACATTTATCGCAAAACACTTTTTCGCATTCCGTGAGAAAGTATTTAGTGTTTCCATCGAATGGTGTCTTAAGACAATTATTGCAGTGAACGCTGTCTGTCATCGCAATCGATAATCAGATCCAATACTAAGAACTAATTTTAGACTAAATGTCAAAAAATTAGAGAAAACCCAACAAAAGGTGAATACGTTTTACAAAACGATTATTCAATTGAAGAGTCAATGAAATGAACTTTTAGTCATCGGTTACACACTTTCGCCTCTAATACAGTCAACGCTCGCTATTAGTCATTCAATAGACTGTTTCCAGGTTTCAATTATTTCCTCATGAATTTTAATGAAAACTTTCAATGAACAAGGTCATTCATTTGAGGAAAATTACAGCCTGTATCTAATAAACAGCTATTTATTTGAGTTAAGTATTTTATAAAACTTTAGTTTTATTTTTTTGATCAAACACTTCATTACATGATTTCAAACTTTAATTTCAAACAATTTTCAAATCAAATCAAATGAGATATCACTCGTTATCGGAATATATATATAACTCTACTTTAGGTTAATTTGGTTTCTTTGCTTTTTTTGCTGATATATTGTTTTATTTGATATTTTATGGCATATATTCATATCTTATATATTCTCTATATTCTTGATATTCTGTTGATTAGAATTGAGATTCAATTAACAAAAGTTAGAATTTGAAGGTTTTGTTTGTTTAACAAAAAAATCAATTGACTATAAGTTATGCAATAATTTCTTTTCGTATCAATAAATAAATACTATATTTTGTATATAAATGTCTATAACTGCTAACAATATTGTAATTGGATTCGAGGCTATAGTAAAACACATTGCAATCAATAGATTATTTGTCATTCAATCGCCAAATGTTTTGAAGACTTTTTAATGAGAATACATTAGTTCGATGTTCTCTCGAAGTAATGACATTTGTTCTGTTGTTCACAAAAAAAGTAATTAATTTTAATCAGGATATCAACGATTTGTATACCTGGAGGAAGGTTTGCGATAATACTCTGTTTCCGAAGAAACTCATTACATAACTCTTTCGGTAAACCAAAGGAATGCATATTATGTGTGAACGCTCTGCACAAATACAAGTCGACATAAAAATTGATTAATTTATTTTCAAAAGTTTTATTCAAATGAGTATTAGTCTCACCCGAGTTGTCCGAATGTGATATTCTGTTGGAATTTGTTCTCATCGGTCATATCTTGACTGTTACGGAACTGGCATTTGGTGGGAGTGGGTCTGTTTGCCCGTTCAGTTTGCAGGGCATCAAAGAAGGCTGCGTTCCAAAAGCGGATCGACCGCCAAATCGGTTGTTCTCTTAATACGTGATATAAATACTGTTTTTGTTGTCGCGAGGGATGAGAGGATTGCGAGTTATTTTCGGTGAAGAATGTGAAACACATATTCATTATAGTCTTGGCCGGAGTGAAGTCATCTGATTCTGAGCACTCGAACAACAGAATTGCGAAATATTGCGCTAAACTGTAAAATGTCGTCTCTCTTACTCTCTTATTGTGACACCTCTAATAAGGCAATAATCAAAAGTTAGAATGATCAAGGCAGAGGCAGAGGCAGAGGCAGAGGCAGAGGCAGAGGCAGAGGCAGAGGCAGAGGCAGAGGTAGAAGCAGAGGCACAGACACTCTGAAACATTACCTGTTCGTTGATATATCTGGCGAACCAAAGCCTTCCGAATTCATTTCTACACAATTCCCCAAACTTTGCCTTTTCTTCTAATGTTATGCCATTGCTATCAAACAAGTTATCAATTTTGGATCAATTGAAGCGATAGAGAGTGAAGAAGACATACCTTCCGGAGAATATTTTTGAGACGAATTCTCTCATAAAGAGTTTAGAGTCTCTATACTGTTCGTCGCCCTGACTGTCGCCACTGACACTCGACACCAAAGACATCTCCGATTGTCGAGAATCACATCTCTTGAAGTCGTCTTCAGCATCAGATGACTCTAAGCTAGTGCTTTGACCACTTCCTATACCTAAAGACTCTGTAGTTCTGTAGAATTTTTTGAAGGGATCGTAAGCCTCCATATTAGGCAGTTCTGAGACAGAAGTACAACTGCTTCCCATACTTTGCCCGCTGTCCAGAGTGTCCAATGATTCCAAACTCTGGCCTTTATTGCGATGAAGACTTTGATTTTGGTAATTGATTTCTGGTTGACCGAAGATAGACCTGTCCTTTGATTTTCTTGAGAAAGAAGCGGAAGAATTACTTGTGACCATTTTGCCGCCACTCGAGTCACTGTCGGTGCTATCAGTGAAGGCTACTTCAAAACCCGCCTGAAGTGCCGCTTCTAATTTTGAGGACAGTCCAGAAAAGAGGTTGTCTTTGAATCCCCAGAGCCTTTCGGAGCCAAACAGACGCGGAGACGACTTTTCTTCGAATTCTGTGTCGTTTGCGATGGAGTTGTCTTCGTTTGTCGATATTGTTATCATTTTCTGAAAATTCGTTGTTTTGTGGTTTGAGTCAAACAAAACTGATATATAAATAATGAATGATTTTGAGGCAAATGTGAGTGTATTTTGACTTTGACGGCGATACCGCTTCCGACCGGCATTTACTCTACTTATATATTAGTATTTTCAGTGATTGCTCACAAAAATCCTTGAATTATATGAATTTTAAAGTCTGTTACTCTACTCATACTCTGCTGTCGGTGTAGAATAGCGAACCTGTAGTACAGAAATTGACAATTGGTTAGGTTTTCAGTCAAATAGGAATTGTTTTTGGCAAACAAACGATCATTTTTTAAACTGTTTCTAAAACACCTTTTAATAATACGTATACTTTTGGCAGAAAATATCAAACATTATGTACAGAACACGTAAGGCAGGTGTTATTTATCGATTCTGATGGTCTGATTAAACAACTTTTTGATAAAATTTCTAAATAAATCTTTTTTTCTGAATGACATTGAATTGGAATCTAATCAAGTGATAAATAATTAGAAAATTTATGACAAACCTTATCATTAAAATTAGACACAGTTTAGACAATAAATGACAAGAATATGAATGAGAGTAAGATTTTATCGTTTCCGATGACTTAGTTTTTAGTGAATGAGAGCTAAAAACAGTTTGAGATATAAACGAATGAGATATTAATTTAGGGCACAAATGAATGAATTTGTTTTTTATTGCTTTTATTTTATTATTTATGTTATTATTGAGTTTTTATGAGTTGTTTTTCATTAGAATCGACCAGAAGTCAAAACCAATGGTAATATTAGTTACTGTAATCCGCTTTACGCCAACGGATAGTCTCACTCTCTCTCCTCTGAGTCCTCTCTGAGTGACTCCAACTGACGCATCAAAATGACGCTTAACTTCAGTTATTTCTCCAGAATTTTATTGATTTTCACCATTTATTCCAATTGTTGTAGCGATGAGTCGACCTATTTTTGGGAGAGACTGTCGATAGGAGCGGACTATTCGAACATTTCTATAGAATTGACACAAAAACTACATAACGTTATCGATAACAGGCCTTCAATAGTGAATTATTGGGAAAACAAACCATTTTTATAATAGACTTCTGTTTTCTATTCGCTATTCTGAGCTCATACTGAGAGCGATGGCAGCTTTTGTCACATATTAGACATTTAATAGATTTATGGACCGATTCCAGTGATAAACAACAGCTTTTAAGTTGAATTAAATTAAACAATTATTTGAGTAAATAATTTGATATTTTATTTGATGTCATTTCAAATTAAATATAATTCAAGTTTGAAATATTCAACAGACAATAGTTTCTTCAATTTCTCAAAATAAATAATTTTAGAATTCTTTGATATATTGTTCTTATTTTGACTTAAAATAGACATTCGTTTTGAATGTTTTATAACAAACTTTAATATCTATAACTTATTGAGTAATCATTGAATTGAAAAACTCAAACAAATTCTAATTTTTTAACAAAATTGAAGTTCAATTGCAATGAATGAATAATATATTGTATTTATAGCAAACAATGATTAGTGAAATTTAAACCAAAAGTCAATTTTCATATAAAATGAAGAATTCATTAAAACTGTTATATCTGTAAAACGTGTCACAAAAAAAACCTATGAATTACACAAACATTAAAAATAATGCATTATTTGAAACAATCGCTTGAATTAGAGCTCAGAATGTGATTTTCATTCAGAACTAATTATTTGCTGCTTTTGGACAGAATTTCAAAACCTATTCAAAAATCATATGATTGGTAATTGTTGTGATGGTCAGTCCAATGAGTGCTGTCAGTCGGGGTCGGGTCCATATTCACACGGAACCACTTTGAATAACATTTGACATATCTTTGTTATGAAATCTATGAACACATGAATAATTGATGAAAACCATCTTGGTCATCGTTTGACATTTGAATAACTTACTGACTAATGTGGGAAATCTCAACTTGCAAACAACGAATGGAATATATACGGCCACTCCCGACACCAAATAGAGAAAGGCATAAAAATATTCAATTTGTGGCTTCTCTATGATCGGAACGAAGACCAAATATATCGAAATGAATAATACAATTATGGGAATACTCAGGTGAACCTGTTTTTAAGGGAAAGACATTCAATTAAATTGAAATAAATGATTGCTTTCTAACGATTTTTTTGTGTAAATAATAAATGTCAGCAATTTTTTAGCTATTTTTGTCCATTAGTTTTATTAAAGTTTCGAAATTATTTACTCAAAGTATTAAATTTTTTTTCATTCATAAACTCTTTTGAAAATATGTTTTGAGAGCTTTTATAGGGATTAGAAAACTTATAAAAAGGGTTATAACTTATAGCTATAAAAAATAGTCAATTTATTTGACGGCTTATATTAATGGCTGAAAATAAATCCAGAGTTTCATAATCTGATAGTTTTTCCAACAAATAGATCGCAAAATATTTTCTGATTTTTCAAAAAACCTGTTAATCCTTGACTTTTGAGTGACAAATGACGAGAATATTCTGTTCTTTATTTCTAAACATTTCAAAAACACATATAACTCATATTCTGTGCTAGTATTGGGATATTCATGAAAATTATCAATTGTTTGTGACCTAGTTAAGTCAAAATAGAGTTTCACGTATTGAAAAAAAAATGATTCTATTAAAAAGATGATTGAACTTGCTTTGTATGGCCTGTTTTTGTGTTTGTAGGGTGACTTGTGTCTCAAAATGACCAAGGCCAACATAGTGATACCGTAGAAGAGCCAAGCAGTGAAACTGAAGAAGTCTATCAAACTTTCAATATTTCCGGGGATTACCATCAATACTGACAATCAATTCAACTTTAATTAAATTGTTTTTTCATTTAGTAATGATTTACTTGAAAGGAATGCATTGAATATGAGAGCCGGGGAAGGGGTGTACCGAAACATATCTACAAATGAGAGTACGTCTATTAAATGTCCCTCTCGTGCCGCAGCGAAGGCCAACCTTTTGGTCATTTTGAAAATCAGATGAATTGATTAAATTAATTCAAATAATTAACAAAAATTAAGATCAGACATACCGTCCACTTGTAAAACACGAACCATTTCCAGCACCGAATGATGAAAGAGCAACAGATATGGGCATAATTATAGCGGCAATCCCTAAGACATGTGATCCCCATGTCTTCACATATAAAGAAATACTTTAATTTGTTTTGAAATAGTTATGAAACAAATGGTGTAATACCACCGCCACTGCATCCGACATTAGAATCTCATTTGTGGTCATCACAGTCTGCAGAATAAGACAAAACATATGAATATTTAATATTGAGCATGGTCATATAAGTTTATATATCGCTTCTTATAGACAAAAAAACAGTTTTTATTAGTTCTCAAACCAAAATAAAGTGATTTTAATTGAAAGTGCAATTTGTCAATCAAGCGTTACTATATAATTGACATTTGCACCAGGGAATATTTTTTGATAAAAGATACTCTTATGATAACGACCTAGTTTTACATTTCAGATTTTGATAGCTTGAGACTGACTCTAAAGAGTGTATGAAAAATTTAAATTCAAAATTTATAGTTAAAAACTGTAATTTTGATATTATTGTTAAAATATTTTCTGATTTAGACTTGAAATTATCACTTTTACTAATTTTTTATGAAAATAGGAAAACGAGAATATTTTCATACCATATATGAGATGTTGACGAGAACGTAGCAAACGGTTACAATAGGAATGCCGCATATTATCGCCAATGGAAGATTTCTGCATGATTAATATCGCGATCAATTCACAAAATTATTATTAATGAATACCTAAAAGGATTGATCAGTTCTTCGGTGACATAATTTAAATTATTCCATCCGTCATAAGCCCAGAGTCCGCTGTAGAAAGCGGTGGCGATGTCTGAGAAGCCATATTTGGATCCCTGAAAGCCCTTCGAAATGTGATCAGTATTTCCCTGAAATAAGTGAACGATTCCTCCGATGACTATAATAACTATTGCCAGGAGTTTGGCGGCAGTGAAGATGTTCTGAGTACTGGTCGCTAAGTTAACGCTATAGCAGTTCACATAAGTTATGGTAACTGTAATGTCAACCGAAAAAAATATATCTTATATTAGAGGAACTGCTTAAGACGTACCGCAACTTAAGAGTTGTTTTTTAAGACACACAACAGTCAAACCAGTTTTGATGGATTGAGTGCTGCATTGAATTTGACGTCAAATTAACGGTAGAGTACATACCAATAAAAAATATGGTTATGAGCTTGATTACCCAGGCCTCTGGCTGGCAACCCAGGAAGAATGGCTGAACGATGTACTCGCTTAGAGTCATGCAAATGATGGCCAGCATTGCCGGCTTCAGAACAAACACTGAGATCCATGAGAAAAGAAACGCCAAAAGACCTCCAAATGACTCCAAAATATACGAATATTCAGCACCGGATTTGGTTATCAGAGTTCCCAACTCTGCATAACATAACGCACCTAAACATCAATTGTAATGACAATTATTTCTGTCGATCCAAAAGTATAGTCATTAGAATTCATACCCAATAGAGATATGAGTCCGGAACCCATCCATATAATTAAACTCAGACCTACAGAACCAGACCTCTGAAGAACACCCTTCGGTGACACAAATATTCCGCTCCCTTTTGAATAAATTATTCAATTTTGAAATACATTTGATTATTATTATAATTAAATATAATCTAAATGTATTTGTTTTATAAAGTTTTGGATTTACTTCAAAAAAGTGTTCATTAATTGATTTATTTTTTAAAAAATTGTCGATTCTTTGACAAAATTATTGGGAATATATCTGCTTTTGACAGACAATTGCTTTGATCAAACAATAATCAGTTGAGTGAAAGCTTTTGTCATAAAGTTGTGAAAAGAAGTTAAGACTTAATTCAAACCAAAAGCTTTTATACCAAATGGAAATCAAATTATAAGAGACTTTTGATTTATAGTCAAGTCTTTTGTAAATATAAGTCGTCTAAAAAATCGATAATTAGTTTTTGAAATCCATAAATTATACCAATCATTGTGCCGACGATGAGAGCCGTCCCACTTATCAGTCCGACCCTTCTTTTCAGTCCAACAATAGATATATTTCCTTCGGATATATTTCTCGGTTTGATACTCGAGTCCATCGCTTTTCCATTTCCGTCAAATAATTTTTGAACAATACCTCCATTACTGGTAACTGGAATGTCATCAGAAGTCAAACAAAACTATAAATCAAATCAATTGAAAAAAGTCTTACGAATGGCTTCGCTGTCATGCAATGAGAGCTTCTTTTTCTTCTTCTGAGACATCACTTCCACTACAATATTATGACTTCTTTTGATGAAATACTCGATCAAAAACTCACGCAATCAGTCACTCCTCTAATATATAAAAACAGAAAACACTTTAAATATAAAGAAAAATAACTTCCATTTGTTTTCTCATTAATTCAAAGCTTAATATTAATGAATTGAGTCCAACAATAAACTAATCGATAAATAAGTTTACATTTAGTCTCAAATTCCGGTAAAAAAGAGTAAAACTAAATGACGTGAGTCTTGACGTTAATTTGTTATTAGTAAAGAATACCATGTCTTTAGTCTATGATAGTTTTGGTTGGGATAGGAATCCTATCATAGGATACCATAGATTTAATAATATAGAATATAATATAATAGGATAGGATAGGATAGGATAGGATAAGGGTAATTTAGTTTCCGGAACAATCGATTTGTTTTTTCTTGCCTTCGATTTTCCAGTCAATACATAGGATTACAAGTATTTTTCACAATCAATATTAAGTTTGTTTGGATATGTGGTGTAAATGTAGTATTAAATGCTATTAAACGACTTTTAATGAATTGAAAACATTTCAGATATAACTTCAAGAAAATCAATACTAAAATTAAATAAAAGAATTAGAAGAAAAGTTAATTGCTCTTGTGTCAATGATGTAATTTCTGAATAGTGCCATTCTTATTGAGAATATGTTATTTTATTTAATTCAAATGTAATACCAAGGAATGAAACAGTAAGTGAACATCAAATGAGATATACATCTCTGAGAATAAGACAATAGATATGAAGAACTTCGAGCAACAGATTTGACGATAAAACAGATGCAATAAAAACATAAAACTTATGACTTAACTAATGAACCCAAACATTGCTTAACATTAAGGAAAACATATTAAATAATATATGGATTTATTGATCGAAACCCAAATTTGTTTCATTTTTTAATAAAAGTTTGAATTTATATGAATAACATTTGAAGTACTTTTGATATTTGAATAATAATAATGAAAATACAATAAAAATAAAATTTCAAAAACAAAAAGAAAGAGAATTTGAATCAGAATTAGATAATAGAGATGTAATATTGGAGTTGAGCCAAGTCTCATAAGTGAACCCTGAGCTCAGTCACAAAAATATAATACTCTTGAATGAAAGGGATGGTCGGGGATTCGGGTGGAAATTGACTCAACTCTGGTTTTTAATTCAATGCGAAAGGTTTGAGACGTTTTTCTTATTCTTTTTTAACTTTTGTGATATTCCCAACATTTTTAATCTCCTTATTATTTGGAGTAAAACACATTCTCTGAGTTTTTATTACATTCTCCTGACATCGATAACACAACTTGTGTTTTAATTATTTAAATAATAGCTTAAAAATTCTGTTCACAGAATTGGAGTCAATATTTTTTTAGTCCAATGTTTTCGGGGTTTGGTTTGAATTTATAGAAACATTCAAAACAAGTAATAAATAAAATAAAATATTTGTCAAATATTTTTCTAATTTGAATAAATTATTTATAACGAAACGGAAACAGTAATTGAATTTTTAATGACCGAAAAGAATATTCTGTTGAATCATATTTTCATTACATAAATATATAAATTATTTTATTTTTCTGCAAAACAAATGTTTGGTTAATAGCTTCGCAAGTCTTGAGAATCTATTATTATATTTGAATTATACAAAAATAGCTTTAAGTTAATTGAGTTCACATTTTCAGCAACAAAATTGACTTTTAATAAAGTGTTAATTGAAATATCATTATCGATTTATCATCATGGTTAATAGCTTGAAATTCAATTACTTTCAATGTTAAAAATGACATAATAAAAAATAAACGAGCTAGGCATATTGAAATTTCAAAATACTTACAACTAAATGATGTAATGATTTCAATTGAATTTCAGAAAAAATTGATTTAAGTTTTCATTAACTTTGAATTTGAAGAAATGGATTCGAATAAAACAATAGTCAATAAAGTAAATGAGCTTGGTCCATCAATCAATGAATTGAGCATTAAATTGAAGATAAATTAGTCGAATAAATAACACGTGAATTAGTGGTAAGTGATGCCAAAGGATTGGCTCTGAAGTCATGTAAAAGCGCTCAAATGGTTTGTTGTTTGTATGGAAGTAAAGCCTGTATTCCATTTGCTTCCGAGTGAATCAGTAGCGATGCTCTTGAAGAGCACATCCCCTTCAAGTCATGCGCTCATCCCATTCAGAGACTTTCCCTTATACTGCTCTTCAACGAGGACTCCATAATTGGGGGCCGACTGCAGATAATAATACATATTGACAGCAATGAGTCGTTTTTGAAAAAAAGTGTTTTCAAACAAATTGGACGAATCCATGGCAGCACTCATTGATTTCAATCATATTTAATACTCCCACGGCTTAATACCTGCACTAAAAGACTTTCCTTTACTTTTAGTACATAATTACACAGAATATAAGCAAAACATATACAGAAAATCAATAGGAATTAGGAGTTGTCTCTCAAATCAAGACTTAAATAAACTTTTTTTCACTTAAATTAATTAAATTATTAATTGAAACAAAAATAATATATTTTATGAGAAGTAAACAAATTGTTTGATATATTTATGACTTAAATGACTATACATTCAAATGAATAGAATATCGTAAATAAGTTTTGATAGTTTTCAGTTGAATTGATCTCAATTGAAGTCATTATTTAAATTAGTTTTAAAATGATTTTTACTTTACTTTTAAAATTTGATTAGATTTGAGAATAAAAGTCAAAAGATTTTGTAAATAAGACAAATGCGAACATAATTGTGCCCTAACTTTGAATTAATGGATGGATTTGATTGAGTGAATCATCTGTTGATCTAATAGTCAGAACGCAATTGATTTGAATTTTTACGAAATTGTGCTCTGATTTTGAGTTTTGTCAGACTTTTCATCGAAGGCACCGACAGTTTCAACGTCTCTTCAAATGTCGTGTAAATAGAAATACAAAAATAGTTCTGAAAATTGTTTTGAATCCAAAATATCGTTCAAATGAGGAATCTTTGGTCGAGAAGTGCTTTTCGGACCAAATTTTTTCGCGTAATGTTTAGATAGAGTTTACGAATAGACTTTAATTAAAAAAAATAAAAGATTTTATAAGAATTGTATTAATTATTTCAATTATCCAAACCTTTGATACGACAAAAGTGATGACCGCAGCGAAAGTAAAGCTCTGGAAACAGAGATCTGATACCAAAAACAGCATAATTTCGAAACATAAAAGAGTAAATTCCAGACCATAGAAGAGAATGGCTTCGAATGAGTGCCCGTTATCTATGAGAAGGAAATGGATTATTACTTTTGGAAATTATATTCGATTTGAATACCGCTATAAAAGAATCCTTTGTCACGACTGTCCACAAACTCGACGTCAAGAATATACTCGAGGGTTGACTTTTCCCGAACAATATAATCAACGTCTTTGAAGTTGTGTTCAATAAAACCGGTCAGAAATCTATTGATCATTAGATATGTTGGGATCAGTTTCTCGGTGTCCACTCTGGATGACTGTGCGCTCAACGAACGCATTCGATCACTCAGTTTTCCAAAACCAGACAAATGTGAGCGAACCCTCTGGTATTGCTCGTAAATGGCCGCCGGCAGAGACATCTCAAACGTTTGGTGATCAGAGTTCGGCAAAAGCCCTCTTTTGGAGCAGAGGTCGTTTTCTTCCCTTTCGAGGAGTTCATACATTTCCAACATATTTACGTCACTCTTTCCATTAGCGGCTAATCCATGGATATAATACCCGAACCGTTTGTATGACATCGCGAACAGACTTATCTGAAATATATTTGTTTTCATAATTGAATCAATTGGTTGTCATTCATCTTACGTTACAAACGGAACATAAGTCTACAAATTGATGTAATTTGTCGTTAATTAGTGTTTCGTAAATAAATTTCTTAAAACAAATGTTAATAAAAGCCAGAATTGAATAAACCAGTGCTCCGACAGCAAGTCTGCAGGTTGTGCTCTGAGGGACATATCTTTGGGATTCATTTTTGAGGAATGAATTGTTTGGATCGGCAGCCGATAGATTGGAGAAACCGAACCACTTTTACAAATGAAGAGTCAAATCAATTTAATATCTTATGAATCGATTGCTTACCTCAAGAAATAAGATAACGAGTAACACATGTATACTGAGGGAAAGCCGTCTTTGTCCGCATAATTCCATCCATTCATTGGCCACAAAATTAGTTCTCCAAACGGTTACGTTTGGGAATTCAATCAAAGACTTGTCTACCATTAGTTTGGGAGAGGGAGACGTCAGCGGAGATGGGTTACTACCGCCTGAACCAGAATTAGTTTTGATAGAGCGGTCGGTCACCAATTTATCAACACTTTCAGTATCGTTGAAAGTTGAGGCAGATTTGGGTCGAGTTATGGCCACTAATGAAGAAGTGTCTCGTTTTTTAGGTCGTTCCCAATCTATGAAGAATATGTCAATCGTTGCGATGACTAACAGTTTGTATATTAAGTGAATTGATTTCAACATAAATGCAATAATTAAGTAAATTATTAAAGAGTTTTCCTGTGCTTCAGTCGGGAGTATTGTATGAATAACTGATTGGTTTTTAAATACAATGAATGTATAGATCGCGAAGAATATATTGACCACAAAGAAGACAACAGAAAGCCATCCGATTGTGTTAACTATGAATTCAATGAGCGTTAAGAAGTCAAACGCTATTTTGCCGTTACGTTTGGCCCAACACCAGGTCCTGAATATGGCCCACAAGACAGCGACACAGCAGAGAACGCTTATACTTATGGACAGATCTCTTTGAATCTTCCAGTCGTCCATCGAATAGGTTATCGAAAAATCGATTTTGATTTCAGTATTGCTCTCATAATCACTCAAATGAAGATTTTCATAACTAATAGTAATGAGAGGCGGGTATATGGATCCGTTCCCGTCTTGTTTGCGAAGTTTTATATCGATTTGAATTGATTTTGCGATTCGTATAAATTTGGGTCCAATTTCTTTGTAATTGAGTTTCGAATCGTCCGATAATTTTTTGATTCCTGTAATCGAATCGATCAAAAAGAAACGTTTGGTTAGAACTACTGTATGTAAGTCTTCACTCGATTCGTCGACATCAGAGTTGACGTATCGGCCGTTTCGCTTCAAATTTTTGACCAAAACTCTAATCGGATATAATGTTATTTCATTGTTTCTCAGATATAATTCATAGAATATATTCTTCTTCTTCTTGTAGTTATCCCAGAGATCTCTTGTCGTCCGAACACAGGTTTGTCTGAAATTAGTGTTGAATATAAAACCACTTTTACTGCTCTTTTCGTTTTCAAAACAGAGCTGTAATTCTTCGCTCTTGAGCTCAGAATAGCCGACAAGTTGTCCATCGATTGAAAATCTGGAGGCAATGAATTGCAACTCATCATTGATTTTGAAACGATTTAAGACATTTATTTGAGTCAATTCGCTCTTATAATAGCCTTTGAAATAAATACTGAGTTCTGTGTTCAGAGAGTTTTGAAATATTCTGCAAACATTTGAATCAATATTCGTTTCATCAAAATATGAGTAATGGTATAAAACGCAGAGATTGGCCAACAGTTGACACGCCGTCCGATTAGACTCGTATTTGCAGTTATGAATCGCAGGTCTCGTCCGTCGGTAGAAGTATTCAGAAATGAATCGTTCGTTTCTATCCTCCAAATCAATAGTCGAAAGAGTATTGAGATCTTCTTTTTTGATCAGTTGTTTATCGAGTAAACACATTCCGTCCTCTTCTATGTGTGTCTTCTCAAGACATTCACATTCACCGAAGGCTTTTATATAACTTTGATGACAGGGTTGACACGACTGGCCATCACTGCTCGTCATTAGGTGTTTGTGACATTTCTCGCATTTCATATCAATTACATTATTATTGAATTTATTGATTGTTTGGACTAAATAATGACGTTTAGGGCACTCACATATATCAACAGAACTCTGGTTTTCATTTGTAAGACAAAAAGCGCATTCAAAGCCATTAAAAGGTTTGGAACCGTTCGGACACTCGGAGGTATCATTAGAGCAGAAGAGTCCGCCATTCGTTGACTTCTTGAGGTCTTGTCGAAAGCCGGGCATACAGACGCACGAAAGGCCATCACTGGATCTCATTTGGACTTTGTTTTGATGGTAGGGATCGTTGAAGAAATGGAGGGGAGAGACACAGATCTGGCATTTCATATGAATTGTATCGAAGTATTGATTTTCACTGCAATTGTCAGATCGGGAATATGTTATTGAATTTGAGATCTTTGTGTTCAATGATATTATCAAATACAGAGAAATTGTGAAAATCACTACAATTTGTTTCATTTTGATTGAAGTATTCAAATGAAAATCATTAAAATATTGTCAAATCACTTAAAACTAAAATCATTTCAAAAGTTTTGTTTGTTTTGAATTTCAAACAAATCTCTGAATGGTTTCTATGGAAACAGTATTTCTCTGACAGTCTGTGAATCAGCTGTTGTTTGACTCAATCATTGATTGCTTTCAAACTCTGTTTTCATTTGGTTTTCGGATTAAATAAACTTTGGTTTAAATCAAATCAAAGTAATTATGCGATGAATTAATGGCCAGTTTATTGCCAGACACTGACAGTGAGGATGAGTTACCGAATGGGTATTTATTTTTTATGTTTTTAACTTAAGTCAAAATTTTGACCAAATCTTATAAAATTGACATCAAATTCATTGGAATAGTTGGGAACAAAGGGTGACATTAGATGGAAAAGTATATTACGCAAGGTAATTATCTCATATTTAACTTGTCGATATCTAATTATCAATTGTTTCAGTCATCAGCAAAAGACAACTCAATGGACACATCCATTGACGGGCAAAAAGAAACGGGTGTTCGGAGAACTGCCTTACGGTCAGCACATCTTTAGTTGTTTTTCAATTTATTTTTATTTAAATAAAATATTTTAAAGGATGGGAACGACAGGTACTGGAAGACGGGACTGTCATTTATGTGGAGTAAATATAAATCAATTTATTGTTTCGTCGATTAATTAGTTTTGTTTGAAAGCCATTCGACCCAAAAGACGACATACACTGATCCAAGACTTGCTTTTGCTGTCGAAGACAAAGATGACGGCGAAGGTATTGTTCAGAGGTTTGACGGTTCCACCACTGCTTCCGAAGTACTTCACGATCGAGATCTGACCGGAAAGGTAGTCATTATAACGGGTGCCAACTCTGGGATAGGTTTAGAAACTGCCAAAAGTTTGTCCTCTAAAGGCGCTCACGTCATACTCGCCTGTCGTGACCTCAAGAAGGCTGAAGACGCCATCCATTGTATAAAGAAATCGGTGGTATATTTTCGAATAACATTTAAATTAATTATAATTTCAATAAATTGTTTTGATTTTCAGAATAATCCAAAACTAACGAAATTGAAGTGCGATTTGGAGTCTCTTAAGAGTGTCCAACAATTTGTTCAACAATTCCTATCACTTGAGCTGTAAGTGAAATATGAAGTATTATTCAAGAAAATAATTGGTTGTCTTCTCTGTCAGTCCCCTTAATATTTTGATATTAAACGCGGGAACAGCCTTTTTACCGCACAGACTGACTATTGATGGATATGAGACGACTTTCCAAGTGAACCATTTGTCGCAATTTTATTTAACAAAACTATTGGAACAAAAGCTGATCTCTTCCGCTCCCGCAAGAGTTGTTGTCGTCTCATCGGAAAGCCATAGATTTAGTACAATAAGTATCGAAACGTTGAGCGAGGAATGGCTGTCCCCTCCGTCTCATAATAATTTCATTTCAATAATGGCTTACAACGACTCAAAGTTATGTAATATTTTGTTTTCAAATGAATTGAATCGAAGGCTTTCCAATTATGGCGTTCAATGCTCGGCCTGTCATCCGGGAAATTTGATCAGCTCTGGTATATCCAAACACTGGTGGGTTATGAGACTTCTCTACACTTTTGTTAGACCCTTCACCAAATCATTGGTAAGTCTTTCCGATTGAACTGGAATAACCTTGCCTTAAAATTGATATGGTCGATAAACTTGATCATAATCTGGAGTTACATCTAATTTCTCTTTAATCTTAAGATTTTGTTTTTTTTATTGTTTTTAAAACAAAATATTTCGAATAATTGGCCCAAAACTGAGCGACACTTTGAGTTTGAAATACGAAAAAGAGTTTTAGGGCTCATATCAAGTGATAGTTTTGTCAGTTTTCTCAAATATTTTGATAATATTTTGCACAACATATTCAGAATAGCGGTGTCTCTGAAGAATGTTTTAATTTTTGGCTTAACTTATGATAATTTCTAATTATATTTCATATAATCGTTTGACTTATGTTTTGAACACTCATTAAAAGCGTTAGGTTTTTGAGGGACCGAATAAAATAGACATTAATTTAATTACTCGTAATATTCAATAAAAATTTACGATCGCTTCAAATACTTTACTCAAAAATAATTATTACATAAACAGTATTTTGACTCAAAAAAAGTTAAAAATCAAAATTGAATACAATTTATACGAATGTTTAGAAATGTCTCTAATATTAGACTATGAGCTCAACTCTCAGACCAATAAAATTTCACACAAAAAAGTCATTAATATCTCAAAAATATTTTACAATTTTTTTAACTCTTAAGGACTCGTTTGTTGTCTAAGAATTTAATTTAAATCATTTTATTTTAAAAATAAATCTTTTTTATCAAATGATAGTCAAATAGTTTTTAGTCTTCAATTAATTTAGGCTTTAGTTGACTTTCAAACTTGAATTTGAATAAATATTTCCTCGAATTCCGTTTATTTTGACGGTTTTATTAGAGTTTTGTTTTGTTTTTCATCATTTTTGCCGAAATGGTTTGGATTTTGTTTGGGTTTCCAAAATAATTTGTTTATATTATTTTCAAATTATTTTCTTTAATGTCTCCAAATTCTTAAACATTATATCAATTTTCAAAACTATTGAAATCTCTTCAAACATTTGGATAATCAGTTGAAAGTGTTTTTTCTAATTTATTTGGAAATTTGCTTACAATCAGATCAAACATCCTTTCAATTTGATTAACGATTTTAGTATTAAATTATGATTTGTTCGCATATTTAGTATCTCTTCGCTGTTAACCATCCGTTTGACAACAGATTAAACTGTTTTCACGAATCAAAACAATTTTTTTTTATTTTTTTTTGTAAGTCTTTAACTTCTGAATTAAATATTTTGCATAAAATCTTAGTTTTCTATAACTTTTCGTATAATTCTGAGTGAATCCTAACTTTTAGCTAAAACTCATCACTTGATTGAACCCAAACTTCCAGTTCTGCCATAAGTTTCAATATTTTTACCCAAATTTCAAAGAAATTGATCCAAAAAAGATTTGATAGATTTTAAGCTCAATATTGTTTTTTGATCAACTCGTAAGTAAATATATCTATTGATTAGGCTCAGGGTTGCGCCACAACTGTATTCTGTGCTACAGCTCAAGAATTGGAGGGTATGGGTGGCCTCTATTTTAATAACTGCTATCAATGTTTGCCATCAAAATCGGCGCAAAACAGCGATTTGTCGGCTTCTCTCTGGACTCTGAGTGAAAAAATGATTGATAGGGCCATCAAACGACTGGACTCTCAATAATTGATTGAAGGATCGCTTGAATTCATTGCAAGATAACATTTCAAATACTATTCTATTTATTATCAAATATTGTATAACTTTTCTATTCGACTATTTATTTGAAATAAAACACAAATAAAATAAAAAAAACTTTTGTTTTCATTCCGACTATTGTTTGAAATTTTAAGAAAAAATGCTCTAAAATTGAGTTTAATGTTTGAAGTGAACGGTAGTCATATCGGTCGCACAGTTGGCCTCAAAACGAAGTCTCAAATGTGATTAATGGTCTGACTTCGACCCGATTCGTGTCAAACCATACGATTGGAGTCAATATATCTTTTCTATTCTCAAAACGGCTCTACTTTTGCTTTAAGGCCACAAAAACAAAGATTACCTAAACTTCAATGAAATGGTTCTATAAATTCAATTCTTTTATACTTTTCTTAACACATGTGTTCGCAAACATTAAATAACATTAAAAAAAAGTTTTTTTTAAATTTTTTTTTAAGTTTTCGTTTCCTTCAAAGTTCTGAATACTATCTGAAATCTGATCTAAGATTTGAGAGAAACTCATTATTTTTGGCGAATATTTCGTATTTTTGTAATTTTTATTGATTTTAAAGAACTCTTTTGATTGTTTGTAGAGATTCTCACATTAAGTGTTCAGATGTTTATCATTAGTTCGCATTAATTCTTGATTTTTGAAAATTTTTAATGTCTTTAATGAATTATATTTGACAACAGTTTTGAATAATTAGTGTAATTAAACAGATTTAAAGTTTGAGGTAATTTTGTTACAAGACTTTAATTAGACAGATATTTATTAACTCATGTTTTATAGCGAAATAATTACCAATTTTTATGGGGAAACCCGAGAAGAAAAGCTAATTTCAAGAGAAGACTGGTGTCTATTATGAGCCTTATTTAGAGCCCAGCGCTCTATCAAACCCTTGAACGAAGAATCTGTCAATTCTGGAGATCTGGCGACAAAAGTGTCCTTATTTTCGCTCTGAAAACACTTAATAATATTGAGATAAAGCAAATGAAGTGAATATTAATGGACTGTAGTTCTGATTGGAGTTCAGTTAATTGTCTTCAATGTTGTGCTGTTTTTTTTGTTTTGTTTTGTTTATTAGGTTTTAATGTAGTTTAGGGCCGATATCTTCGACGCCTTACGACACTCTCGAGAGCTTATGGTTAGCAATGAATAAAGAGAGGTCTGAGCGCTCTATTAGGCGCTAACTCTAGTACTACTGCTTTCACTAATTAAAATCAAGCGTTAGATCCGTTTATTCCTTGATATAAATGAAGGGAAGGGTCAGAGCGCGGGTGAGAGGAGCAGATCATTAACATTAGTTTAAGAAATACTGATTACTCGATCAGAACTGCATCTCAACATAAAACAGTTAGCAGTCTATAAGAGCAAAGACTATCTGTTTAATTGATTTGCAGTTCGCACTCCGGCACTGATAGCCTGTCTATTGGTGTTGTAGTCTAGCGTTCGATTAATCGCTCAATAAAAAGAGGAGCACTGGTAGGGCACTGGTAGCTAACAAATGACATGCTTGTGCTCAACGCCAAGAACAGCACTAATTTCATATTAACACTAATGTAAATCTCATTTGTCTCCGAAAAAATGAAGATTACTTGTTCTGGAGCTGAGTGGCCGCCACTCTCTGCACTGGTAGCTCTTGGATTCGATGTTTGACTATTTAGATAGAGTTGGGAAGAGAGCCAATTAAATAGCAGACAAGGAGTGCACCCAAAGTAAAGCTACGGTTAATTCGTTTGTAAATACGAAGCGCTCATCACTAGAAGGCCAGTAAATAATGCGGCCATCGATGAGCTCTCGATCCGGTCCTCTCCTATTGCAGTAGTGATGTTAATCTACTTCTCAGACAATATCTTTCTGATAATAGTTGTCCACAAATACGTTGTGTTTCCTCTTCTCATCTCTTATGGCTGGAGTGCAAACAGACCCGACTCTAATCCAATTGGAGATATTGTCAGGAGAGGAGAATCGCTCAGAATGTGAATAAATAGAAATGCATTCAATAGAAAAACAACACAACAATTGTATTCAGTGTTACTATCAGTAGCTATCGGTCCAACTTTATAGAGCCTCCAGTTATGATATTTCGATACCAGAATACCTACCGATTCCTTCAATTACTATGAGTTTTGCCAAAACTATTGCGATATCGATATAAATGTTAACGGATTTCATTTAATGATTTAAATGCATTCCCACTCCTCCTACCGTTGCTCCCTTTTAAGGCCTAAAGATTGAAAAGACCAAGAATAAAAGTATGATACTAACATCAACACAAAAAAGACATAAATTACACAACCTGGATAATTGATACAAACATTTAAAAAGAAATTTCTTTTTTGAAGTGTTTCTGTTTCGATGCAAATCCTTTTGAATAAAATTCATTTAAGGATTTTAAATGAATAGAGAAGTACTACAATAGTAGTACAATATTGTAGTGATCTGAAAATAGTCGGTAAATAATACCAAATGAAATGAAATGACTCTTTTGTATTATTTCTAAGAAATTCTTTTAAGTTTTTTAAGAAACCGAATATTTTTGATAAAATCTTTGGCTTATTATTAGATCTGATCATCGAAATGGAATTTTCAAAGAATTACTTCCGAAACATGTTTATCTATTAAATATGACCATGCTCTTTTACATATTCATACTACAAATCATTCATTCAAATCAAATTTAAGTGAATAGAGTCTTGCTCCAATTACTATATATCACTGAATAACTGTTAATGACTCTGTATCTAGTTCAATTTGAGTCTTTGATTTGAGCTTTTAACAAATATGTGCTGAGCGATAGTCAACTGTCCTGCACATCACTCTTCTGCAATACAGAAGATAATTGTCACAAAAGAATGTTATTTAAGACAATTGCATAAAATTTGGGTTAAATTCAAATATAAAAGAATTGTAGAAATAATTAATGAAATGCAATACTATTTTACAATTATTCAGAACTCATTGTTATTCAATGAAAGACCCATTTTTGTTGTAAATTGAAAACCAATTGCGAAATGAGTTTAAAATAATTGGACTAATTTTGGCAGTCATTCACTCATTCTCTTCTCAAACAGTTTCTGACAATTTTGTCAAATATTCTTTCAATTCTTGAATACATTTGAAATGTTTGTATAGATTTCAAAGAGATATTAAATTACAAAATATTCAAATACTGTGATATGACTACAAAAATAGATTTCCGATCGAAATATATTTTCTGAGTAAATATGAAAAAAACATTTCATTAATAACTATTAGTTCATTATATTTATTAATAATTCTGAAATATTTGTGTCGAAAGTGTCAAAATTCTTTTGTCTGCGCCATAAATATTTGAACATGGTTAAATATAATTCACTAGACTTATTATATCAATTTCGAGACTTGTTTAATTGGATCATCTTATGATTGATAAATTATGGATTATCTAGTTTATTTGTTGTGTAAAGTGTTGTATTCGATAAATCAAAATAAATTTTCGATTAAATAAACTTTTTTTCAACTTTTGTTAAAAATAAATAAAAGACAAAACCAAAACTGAAAGCCATTCCCAAACTTACTCTCAAATCAATATCTATTGTAAACTATTCTCACTTTTGAGTTGACTTTTGAGAGTCTTAAAAATTCAGTCCTTTTGTTAGTCTTTTGGCTTTTTATGCCTCAAAATTGTATCACTTGTTGACCCAACCATTCATTTGAAATAAAAAAAATTGTTTCAAACGATTAGTGTTTACTTTTGTTTGAAAGTCTGCTTTCATGCCTTCAATGATATATTCAAAATGGTTTTGATTTTAAACTAAATGTCAAATGCGATCACATATTGAAAGCAGTGATAAACTATTTGTATATGAATTGCAAAAACTAATCGTCACTAAAGGTTTTGGTCGGAAAAGTGAGACAACTTTTGACTGAGTTTGGGATCGATTATAGCATGTATTCCATCCCTTGTGTAGGAGAAGGAGAATAGAAGAAACAAATCTGAGATTCTCTAATCTATTCAATTGTTTTATCAATCAGTGGAGACAATACTCTGAGTCTCTGGTAATAGAGTGTAGTATTGAATAGCGTTTTATTATTGTTAAAAAAGTTGTTCACTTAAGTGGAAGTGTCAGAAATACATCCACACAAAGACTCTGTTGTTGTTGATGGACACGCTTTGAGACCATTAAGTAGTTCTCGAGTTTGACAATAATGTATGAAATAAGACACTCAAACACTTAACGATTTGTTCCCTTAATTCTATTATATGTTGCGTCTGATGTGCGATACTCTCTCTCTCTCTCTCTCTCTCTCTCTCTCTCTCTCTCTCTCTCTCTCTCTCTCCCTTCATCCCTCTCCTCGAAATAATATCACTTATTGCTAAGTGTCGGGTCATTCCAAGTATGAGTCAAACTAATTATGAAAAATAGTCAAATCATATGATATGTTAAGTTGTTTACTATATTTACTATATTTTTCTTCTTTGGCTCTCTTTATGTTTGACACGAATCTAAAAACAGTTCAGACGCTAACCTCTAAAAACATTTGACACAAAAGTATTAAATTTAATTAAAGTAATAATTTTGGAGAAGAGAAGAATAAAATGGGTTTTGAAAAATCGAGTGATTCGTCAGAAGAGTATTTGATGTGTTCCCAAATCCAAGAGCTTTTTGGTGAAGATGTTTGAAGACATTTAACATCAATCATCAAATGAAATAAATAAAATATTTGTGACTTCACTCACATTCTCTTATTGTAGTTAATTAGACACTAAGAGAGAGAAGACTTGCGTTGAGTTCCAAATATTTTTTTCTATACTCGAGTAACAAAATTAGTGTTAAAACACTTAAAAATTGTTAAATTAATAGTAAGTTATAGTCTGTGGCACTAAAGTCTTTCTCTTCTCTCTCTCCTCGAGTGTTATATTTACATAAAAATAAGTCAGTTTAAGGACGAAACGAATTTTTTTGATTAATTTTTCATTTCATTTGATTTATTTTTGAGGATAACATTCATTTCAAAATGTTTTCAACTCTTATATCGGATTTTATTTTCGGTTTTGAGAACTCTTTTTTCGATTCTAATTTGTTTTTTGGCTCTAAAATAATGACTAAATATTTTGAGATGAAAATAAATTTATCTCTTCTTTTGTTTTGTCGTAAACCCGAATATTTCATTCAAATCCTTTGGATTTCTACTGAATTATTGCCGAAATGCAATCAAAGGCTTTGCATATTATTATTTCGATTAAATTGTTGTCGAGTTATGCCTCCCCTGACATCAAAACTAAAGGCACTGAACGCAGTCTAAGACAAGTCTCTCATAAATTAATAAAAATAATAATACGCTTTAGGTTTGGTATTGGAGGCAAAGAATATTGTCTTCAAAACAGATTATAAGGACTGACTATAATAACAAGAAATTGGACTCAATTTAAGTGAATGTAAATTATTGTTTTACTGACTCTTCTTATTATCAAAATATATGGACTCAAAACACAAACGAATTTCGTTTTATTTTTTCGTTATCTCAATAAGTCTCACAATTTTTGTTCACAAATAATACTCTATTTATATCACGAATAGGAGAATTCAATGGGAATTACTTTCAATAAATGAATACCATAATCGAATATGAATTGATCAAGATTAATGTATGCTAAATTATTGAATTGCTTGTTAAAAACTTTTGTTCAAACGACTGATGTGTTTGATATTGATCTTAGTTTTTCGATTTTATTTAATATCAGAATTTCAATAGTTTTCGTGTCATATGTTTTGCTAATAATTTGGATAACAATATACAACAGAATTAGTCGTCGATTTCTTTATCAGACAAACCCTTATAATGTTTGGGATCGGATCGGAAGCCGTTGTTTTAATCCTGTGAATGACAGATGTGTAGAGTTTTTATTGCCGGTCCTCTTAACAAATCTGTCGACTTATAAGATGTGTAGAGAAGAGTAGTTTTGTGGTTAACCAGACATACCGTACAAAAGTATTGCGCAAATGCACGCAAATCACATCTGAGCTCCTCTTTTGCCATCAATTTTGACTCCGATTTGTGGTTAAACTCAAATAAGTTTTCAATTTTTTTTAAGTGACAAAACATTTGAGACAAACACTCAGAATAATAATAAAAGTTTTTGAAAAAAAATGTCAATAATAGCCATTCAATAGTTTTCACCGACTTTTTAATCACGAATTCAAAGGAATTATATTTATGTAAATAATTTGTTTCAAAAGACACGGCTTTGTGTTTGTTATGGTGTTCTTCAAAATGTAATAAAATTTTTCGACTTTAATAAAAAAGGCCTCAAAATCGACTAAAAGCACATCAGATCTTAACAGAGCATTAAATATAAATAAAGACCAAAATTGTGTTTGAATGAGGAGATAGAGTCGAAAAGAAAGAATAACTGCCTTTCAATGCAAGCCTTTACTGTAGTGAAGTTGCCTTTTGGTTGAGGCGATGCCCACATCTTATGGGTATAAATATATGACATTTGGATAATTTGTGGGCGCATTCACTTAAAGGATAACATAATACAAGAATATAACAAAACAAAAAACGACTAAATATTTTTTTTCAGAGACTAATATAAGATACGATGATTTGGAGATAAAATATAAGCCGAATAGGAGTCATAAGTCGACAAAACTAATAACTATCGACGCGTTAAGAAAAGCTGTAATATTTTGATGTAACAGCAAATGTGTGACTCAATCATTAACGAGAGGAGAGACTAATAGTCACTGAGAAGACTAAAAATGAGAGACAGAAATAATTTTTACTTTAAACACACATAACAGTAGAAAAACAGTTATAATGACTAAATAGATAACACAAATATGTATTACGACAAACATATGCGACCAAAAAGAAAAAAGTTTAACAATTTTTTCATCTTTTTCTCTTCACTTCTCTTTTCTTTATTCTTTGTTTTGATTCTCTTTAAAACATAACTTGTTTTTCAACTCAAAGACAAAATCATTGCCGAAAACTATGTTAAATACATTGGTTTTTATTGCCGTTAAGTATTGCTATGCTTTTGAAAAAATATAAATTTCTCTTTCAATGAATTCGTGAAAACATTATATTATTCTCATAAACGATACTAAATATAAAACTTAAGGGAAATGTGTTTTAAAAGACTGCTCTCACTCTCTCTGAAGAACGAAAAGTCTTTTTTAACAGTTTTATTGGCACTGAATTAATGGCTATTAATTAATTATAAAATCATCAAAAGTTTTACTAATTTGCTTACCGTTACAAAGGACTGGTAGGCCTTAACTTACATTCAAATCGCTTTATTCATAACTAAATGAATAGTCTATTTGTTTGTTAAACATATGAAACAACTTATAAATAATTGACATATTTTTGTTTGTCATTTATTTCAGATATATTTTTGAGTGACAGTCAGGGCTTAAAGTCTGGCTTAAGTCACTTTTTTAATAGCCGTCCATTACTTTTGCGGAAAACTTATAGTTTTTTTTCTCTGTTCGCCTCTAATATTGAGTATTGGTTTAAGTCGTTAGCCATCGATGTATTGGTCGCACAAATATTTTCTCTATTATGCGCTTATATATCATGTTTTTCTGTGTCTGTGGTCTGTGCTATCGGACAAACCACTCACGTCTCGATTGCATTGTTTTACAAAACTAGTGAAACACATAACAAAAGACAATATAAGAGTCACCAAAACTTGTGACGGAAAGAGTGGCAAATGTGGGGGCAGTTGAATGTCGTTTGAAATATAAGAGGGCTCACAGTCTCACAGTCTAATTGTGCGGCGATTAAGGCCTACTGTGCGCACAGTTCCCCTCTTCAAAGGCCAGTTGCCATATAAAGACCAGTTGTGTTCATAATTCAATGGGATTACAGTTAGACATTAGCTTTGGAGCCAAAGAATATGATGTGAGCCTTACGTGACCACAGCTCTGGTCATATAATACCCGACATTAGGTTTACACGTAAACTATGAGACGTGAAGAACAGGAAAAAAATTTCAAATTAACAAAAATGTTGTCCAATAAAAGACATAATAAGGGATCTATTTTTTCGATCTCTATTCGTATCTCAATTATCAGAAAATATCGATTAATAAAACATTAGATAAAAATCATATGTATTGCCATCGAATGTCATATGAATTAATGAACAAATTGTTGTGGAGTTCCTATATATTCATATTTCACTATTTTATATATATATATATATATATATATTTCGATTGAATTCATTGTATAAGAGTTTTATGAGAAGCGATGGACTAACGAACCGAACAAAACCAATGGATTCCTTAATTGACTCAAATTTTTCCTCTTCTGCTATAGAATTTGAGTGGAGTCTGTTTGGGATGAGTTATACGGTTTGTAACTGTGAATTGTCTGACAGAGTTGTATCTCTAGTCAGTGATGGCAGTGCCCATAGGGCTCATGTGATTCTCACCGGAAAATAATTTCTTCATTCATTGAGAGGACAAGAATTGCAACAATTGTTCCTATAGTTTAAGGCATACGACAAATACACAAAAGTCAAGCCATTATATCATTTATGAGATTATATTATATCAAAGTTTCGTTTGAAAAACCAAATGCAGAGATAAAATGCACACAAAATAAAACCTGAAACCAAAAGTGACTAATGATATGAGAAACAAAAATGGCTTAATTAGGCGAAACACATGAATGCCGGCTCACTATTAGCTCTAAATGAAGAGTATTTGCCGAATAGCAACCATTTTTCACGAACTCATTTGTAACATACGATTTTCGAGCCCTTATTTTTTAGCCCCAGAGAAATCCCACTATTTTTAACATTTTTTTAAAAACTTTTTAAAACTCTTAGCGAACACTCAATTCATTACACATTTAATGCTTTTATTTTTCATTTGTTTCAATTCTCTCTTAACTCATACCACACTTATTAAGTGTTTAATTATAATTTTTTTGAGCACTGAATGCAACAAATTTTTCTTTATGTAGTTATTTGTAATTTGATATAACATTTAATTTTGTTCAAAAAACTGGTGAATCGAAAGCAAAAGAATTTTCTTCACAAATCTTAGATACTTATAGACCGGATGACTAACTCCCAATTCAGAGCCAATTGACACAAACAACTGTTTTAAATGACTTCAAAGTGTTTATTAGATTATTAAAGAGTAAAATATTTTTTTTATAATTTCTTAAGTAATAATTTTTGGTGCTAGATTCATCTAGATTAATTGAGAAGAGACTTGTTCACTTTGATTCCACCATTCAAGTCATAAATCTTAATGTTAGGGTCAATAATAATAAGGAATTTTGAATGAAAGGGCCTTAACATCAAATAAACTGATGATTTATAAGAAAAGGCCAAAACGTATTTATTCAGTTCAAGTATTAATTGATAAATTGCAAGATATAATGAATTCGTTGACTTAAGTTATTTTTAAGTATCAATTTTTTTGATTTCACATATTTTTCAAAAATTTCAAATCAAGTATTTGTTTTGTTGAAGAAATTCAAATATTTTTATAAATAGTCCGCAAAATAGAGAGAAAATCTGTTCATTTGTCTCAAAAGAATGATTTCATTTGATTTTTATTTTATATTTTAATGAATGAATTCAAAGCAAAGTTTTTAACAGAAATTAAAGAATATTTATTATAAAAGGGTTGAGACAAATGTGTGAGACGTGAAACACATTAAAAGATATATTACGAGACATTGTGCAGATGTTTTGCTCAATAGCTGTCTGTCTGCCTGTGCTCTACCATAGCCTCTCATTTGAGACTATTTATATACAGAGTTTGTCTCCGAAGATAAATCTCTATTTGAATCTCATATCGAATTATCCAAAGATTCTGACCGTTATGTCAGTCCAATAGAGACACTGAAGCAACAAATCATTGGAAAAAAAGTTTTAAATTTAAAGTTCGCAAAAATATTTGTCTTGAAATTGAATATTCTTGAGATAAATGATTATTTGATTGATTTAAAAAATTTAGAAACAGTTTTGGGTTCAAAAGAGTTAAAAAGTATCAAAAACTTGACTCAGAATCGATTTGTCTGTTTTGATGAATCGCAAGCGAAGTGTATGACAACTGACACTCAAACTTATGGTCTGAAAGTCATACAGTGTTTCAAATATTACTGCTTTTCTCAAATCAATGAACTCGTTATTACTTTTTTCAAAACAATTTATGGCTTTAATTCCCTTTATATTCATTATATATAATACATAAAAATTATTTAACAACAAACCAATAATAACAGAATATTCTTGTATTTGAATCTAATGTTTTCAATATTACACTAAAAGGTTTTTGTTATAATTAATTGGATAAACAGTAACTTTCAATGCTTTTTTGATAAGACCCAAAATTGGACTTGGACATATTGACTAATTTCATCTGAAATTTAAAATTAAAAAAAATTGAATTAAATCGGAAAATATCACCAAAACATTGATTAATGACTCGAATCTTAATGACGAGAATTTTAAGTCAAATCTATTCATATTTTTATGTATTTTTCGTATTCAATGCTTAAGTCATTAAAAATTTCCGCAAAAGAAACTGTGATCGTGAGAAATGAACCGGGTGAATTTTTTTCCAAGCAACTAAACTGCTTTCCTGACTGTTACGGAAATATTCAATGACTTTAGTGGTTATGACTTAAAATGAATATTATTATTGAGAATATTTTGTTAAAAAGATTTCAAATAATTCAATAAAAATAATAATAATAGTAATAATAATAATGATAACAATAAAACAAAAGTATAGATTAGTTAAGAATATATTGTTTTATATGTTTTTGTATATAAGACTATCTGAATATTCGGTAAAAGTTATGAAATAATCGACAAATTAATTGTGTTTTACATTTCAATGATAACTGAATTTCGACTCACATTTAGTTTTGAACAAAAGTTTTGATTTTCTATCGATATCTTCACATTTAAATACAGATTCAAAATCTTTATTCAATCGTTGGGCTAACTGTTGGTCTAACCTTTGGGTAAACACTTGTCTAACATATTATTAGTTTTGAATAGAGAAGAGAAGTTTTGTAAAGGAATCGCAAAAAAATCAAACGTTTGATAACTGTTTGGATATTTTGACGGGAAGTCAACGAAAAAATAATCGGTTTTCAAATAATTATTGATCAGAAGTCAGTCACATATAAAACTCTGGGGATGAGGGCGTACTGCCGGCTGACACACTTGACAGTGAGCCACCAGAACAGTCGGGCCGTCGACTGTCGCGATTGCTAACAGCACTGGTAGTGTTGTTTGACGTCTGATTGACAGACATTTGCTGACTCTGAGCTGTGGACGCGTTAATACCTGTCTGTTTGATTGCGAGCTGTTGTTGATAGTAGTCCCTCTCCTGACACACTTTATCGTAGACCTGCCTCAGTTTATCGTAACCTAACCTGAGTTTGTCGTATTCGACCCTAAACTTGTCGAACTCGACCCGAATCCTCCCGATTTCGCTTTGCTGTAAACGAAGCTTTGCCTCCAATTCATGTCTCTGAGCGAGTCTTTTGGTCCGACAGTTCTGTGCGTAACCCCTATTCTTAAGGGTTCTCCTCTTCTGCTTCATACGGACCACTTCCTCTCGTGGAAAGCCATGAAGTTTTTTGTTAAGCTCTCTTACCGTAAGACTAATGAGTTGATCGTCGTTTAACACGTCTTTTGAACCATTGTTTGAATAATTAGAAGAATTGCAATCATTAGAGTTGTGTCCACTCATGCCGTGGCTGTGAAATGAGTGATGTATTTGAGAATTAGAATGATGTGAGTGTTGTGAGTGTTGTGAGTGTCCGTTATGTAACTGATTGTGATGAGAGTGTTGGGGCGGGTGTGCAGATGGATGTCCACCAGAATGCATATCCATTGAGTTATTCACTACATTTGGGTTAACCATAGTTTGCATCAATCGGTTATGCATTGCGGGCGTCGGATGGGGTGCTGTGTTGTGATTCGATTGCATATCGAGGTATTCGCGCCTCATATTAGGTGAGAGCCACGGGTTTTCCATTTCTGGGCCGATCTGACCCCTGAGGTCAAGGGGTCCGTCTTGACTACCGATCACTCCGTTGGCGCCGTAACGGAGTTGTGCCGTAAGCCAAGACATTGACATACCGTTGCCGTCGTCTAACAAACTGTGTTTGTCAGCGATGGCCGGACTGGTCATGTTGTTGGTCGGCACCGATGCGAACGCAGGAGAGGGCGGCAGTGAATTACCAGATGGAGAGTTGGTGGTGGTTGGAGTGCCCGGAGTGTTGGCCGCCAACGCTATCTGTTGTTTGCGGTGATCGGGAATACCTCCGTTGACCATAACGTTGTGGACAAGTCTTAACTGTTGATCGTTCGCACAGTTTTGGTTGGAAGGGACGGCACTGTCATTCATTTGACGACAATTAGTGGTGACAGCACTTTGAGCTGCAATTTTGGCCGTTTCTTGTTTGACCACTTCTTCCAAGTGCTCTAAGTCTAAGCTCGACAGGTCGTGGACATAGTCCTCGGTCGACATGGCGCCTGACTCGGAGTCCATGATGGCCAAGGAGGGATACACAACACTTAACACTTTGGCCGATGCGCTCAAAAACACAAAACACTTTTAGGAAAAGCTGGCAGTCCTTCACTCTTTTGATATGAGACTCAATGGGATCTCTGTTTGGAGTGTTGTCTGAACTCAACTCAACGCCAATTGTTTTACATATTATTCTTTGTTTTGAGTCTTCCCTCAGATCTCTCTCTTCACGAGTTTGTCGACAGTTTGAAGAAATAAACTGAAAGAGAGAAAAGGTTTGCATCAAAATAGTCGGCCTTGAAATGCAATTTTGTGGAGAGCCTCCAGTCCTCAACTAATTCCAAGAGTCTAATCAGTGAGGACTTCGGCTTCGGCTCTGAACACAATGTTTTGGTCTAAAGAGTCTAATCAAGTCTACGGCTTATGTGATCTAATGTCAGGGAACCGCACTCTAAGGGTGAGGATGTGCTCATAAAGTAGTTGTAAAGGAGTTGAAAAACTTTTGGATGAGAGTCGAGCGAAAAGTGATGCACTTTAGAGACAAACAATTGTATGGAAAGGCCTCACAAATGAATGCATTGCGTCAATAGGTTTGCCTTCTCTGGCACTCGACCTAAACCGCAACTAATACTACTATAGTATAGGGTTTATTGAATTGGATGGGGAGACACTTCTTCGCACACAACTCACTATCAAACCATCAAAACACTAACACATTATACGCTTTAAGACAAATAACATTAACTCTCATTATCTCTGAATATCAAAACTTTTTTCTATTTATTACTACATTTTAGTCTTCAATTGTCTAAAATCTAATTTGAATTTAACGCTAAAACTGTTTTTAATGACTAAAACGAGGAAAAGGTTTTATGGTATATAAAAAAGATCTCAGATTTGATTCGGAAATATATTCTTAACATTGAAAGTGAAAATCGAGTGAATATTTTTGCCTGAATTTGATTTGATTTGAAAAATATCATAAATTCTGTGGCAATAGAATCAATAGAATGAAAAAACTTATGAATTGAATGCAATATCAAAGGCTTTCAAAGCATATCAATAGCTTTATCTGCAATTCCACTATTGATCCCTTGTTTAGCCGATACCGACTCAAAATGTTATATGTGTTGAGTCGAGAGCTTCACTCCAATGAACTGCCATTAAAATCAGTGAAAAGATGCAAAATATTGGCCTTCAGTTGATTTCTGAACAAAAGGTTTACTTTTCTTGGATTTCTCAACAAAATAGATATAAAATAGTTATAAAATACATAATTTTAACTTATGATTAATCTTAATGTAAAATAAACAAAACAAAAAAATGTAAATCAACCATATGTTTAGAAAAGTGTTATAAAAATTAGATAAAACAAATATTTGAATGATTTCTTTGTAACTACTCCTCAAAAGGTTGTAATCAAATCCATATCTGATATAATGATTCAGACGTTTCAACTGTTGTGCGAATATTTATTAATATTTAAACAAAGTTTTTAATCATAAGTTTTAGTGTCAGAATAGTTTTTGTTTAACTGATTTCCAGATTTATTTCACTCATATCTCACTTTAAATTATAAAATTGTTATAAATTGAGAGTTATTTTAGAAATATCTCGAAAGAGAAAAAAGATATTTACCTCAAAATCATCGTCAGATCCGCCGGAGTTTTGTTCTTCAGATGCGAAGAATTGGCAATAATTTGGTGTTATTTTTCAGTCGGGATCCTAAGCGACGATAATTGAGTTTTAAAGAGATGTGAAACTGATGTAAAACTGACGGCTTCTGAGGAAAAGTGTAGTTAAAGAGTTGAAAGTGAAGAGTCGAGAGACAGCACACAAACTGTTTGGCTATAGTAGTGGTGGTTGTGCTGTCGGTTCGGCTAAAAATGATGAGCGAAAACTTGGTTTTGATTTTGGGCTTCAATCCAAACGTTCATTACTTTTCAGTTCTCTATTTCTAAATAAAAGTAAAAGTTTTTTTCATATAATCACAAACTCATAGTATATATCATTTTCTGGGCTTTTGGTATAACTCTCAAAGTTTTTACACTCAATGGTCTTCTACTCGACTCTGGAGTTGAAGTCCCTCTAACTCTGTGCCAGAATTGGATTCAAAGTTAAATAAGAGTACAGAATAAGAATGAGTGGTATATAACGGAACAGAAGGAAAGACCGAAATGAGTTGTGAAAGAGATTTTGGAAGTCGGAGTAGTGGAGAGCACTAGATATATGCTGGGGTCAGCACTAGATATGGCTTACAATTCAATATGTGTTGGGCTGATGGCCACTCCCCTTATCTAATCGAAACACAATTTTGCATTGGTTTGGGTTTGGGTCCAAAAGTGCAAAACCGAACTCAAATAAAAATTGAACGAAAAATCTTTCGATTCTTACTTTTGTCTCAACTTTTGATTCAATAGATTGACTTCACTTTCAAACCCATTGGAACACAACTCATGCGACTGACGACTAGAGCCGAGTGCTGTTCAGCTCAGCGCTCATCCAAATCTCTATTGAGTTCAATGATTATACAAAACTTTGGATTCTATTTATTCACCCCCTCCTAACAGCACCGGCACAGGCGGTTGTGGTGACGCACTGACTGACAGAGAGTACGGCACTCTTCTTCTTAATGAAGAATCTCTACTCAGAAGAGAAGGACAATATCGAAGATGCGATTACAAGAGGGACTCAACTATACGAGTGTGACGTCTGGCTGTGGGCAGAGTCTCAATATATTTGTTGCATATGTTTTGAAACCAATTCTTTGTCGAATCAATTCAATCGTCGAATAATTTTTATTAAATATTCTTTTTATCAAAACTTTTATGCATTAAACCAACGATTATAACGAGAGATGACGAGAATCAAAGTTATTACTAATTATTTGATAAAATATTTTTACTCAAAAAAAGAGTGAAAGTTATGAAATCAAAGTATTCATACAAAACTCCAAATGCAAAGCACTTCACACAAAATTATAGCACATATTATGGAAATAACCAGATATGAGACATAAATTTTGTTGTCAGGCAATAATGTCTTAATTGTGAACACAATTTAATAATAATTCAAATTTCGTTTTTCACAAACGATTGTTTCTTAAATTTTATTTCATATTAATTGATCACTAATTGGAAAAAAAGAGTTACTTTGATCTGAATTAAAGTACAACTGTTTGAAAATTTTGGTTAAACTAAGATAAGAACAAATCATTAATTTCCTGATAAATTTATTTATCAAATCTAAAAAAAGTTTTCGTTCCTATTATTCAAAGATATGATAATTATTTGACTCTTTTTGCATTTGATATCTGTTTCTCATTATAATAAAAAGTAATACTTTTGTATGAATTGATAACAAATTAGTTTCAATGAAAACTTATTTCAAACCGTTTTTCTCAGTACTTTTGACAGCAATTTATCGATAGTTTTATTTGAATTCATTCGCATATAAATGGTTTTAACGAAAGTATGTTTTGTTTCTGATATATAAGAAGTGTTTCATTAATAGCCAGCGGTTTGGCTATGATTTTGACCAAATGCTCGAAGTTATGACAAGAGAGAGATTAGATCAAAGTTGTTATGATAGCTCCGGGAGGAGAGAGTCCGAAGTTATAGATAACTATTTTCAAGATGAATGCATTTTTCAATAAATTCCGTCATTCAACGGAACACAACATACCATTTGACGGATTTGTTGGACCGAATAAAAAACATTATAAAAGGTCATCGCATTTCACGATAGGCTCTACTCTTGTGAACATCAAATCCAAACACAATAGTGTTTATACTTTGATAGATATAAAAAGCATATGAGTATTGAGTATAATAAAAATTATGCGCTCACTCGCCCTCATAGTATGACCACTCAGTCTTACTGAAGAATTTCAGTCCTGACTCCCCTCTTGAGACTCACAGGCGCTTAACTGTAAAAACTTTTAAGTCTCGACACATAAACACAATACAGAGTTTAGTTATACAACAGAGCAATACTTCATTCACTTTTCTGTTCAAAATCATTGATGTTTTTGGACACTTGTGTTCAAAACATATAAACTGAACTCTATTTCTGACTATTCTCACGATATATGTGTGCAAAATGTGCAACAGATCAACATCTCTCCCACATCTCATAAGACATATCATTCGCTCTCTCTCGCTCTCGCTCTCTCCTCGTCTAACAATTTTCAAAAGTTATATAACTGTCTGTCCGTTATATATATAACGATATAATAGTGACTCAAATGTAGTCTCTTTTCGGCCGAAAACAAATTGGGGACAAAAGACTGTATAAAAGACAGAGAATTGCTTTTTATTCAGACATCGATTAGAGTTTGGCTTATATTTTAAAGATATGTTTTCAGTCGAAAAGTTTTGATACAATTTCTTAGCGAAAGAATATCTGAAAACAGAATAACTTTTCAGTCGATTAGTGATTCAAATGGAAACTACTTTAAGAGTTTGAAATGTTTATCAAATATAATATAAATGTTTTTATTGTCACTTGAAAATGATCCTCAATTCAGACAATCAGTGTATTTATGAGTGATCTGAATATGATATAAATCATATCTATTTTCAATACAATTATGCGGTGGTTGTTGTGTTTTAGTGCCAAAAGTTTTAAGTTTAAAAGCATTGCTATATGTCTGACATCAAACACATTACTGTCTATTGTGTGGAGCACTCAGAGTGTCTGTAATGGATCACAGGTCCAAACGTTGAGCACATAAACAAAGCCGAGTCCTTCTTCATTGCATTCCAGGTGAGAGTAATCAGGACTCGACTCATCCCTCCGAATAGGAAAACAACTCTTAAGCCAACGTTTGACAGAAAGCAGCAGACATTCAAAGTGTAGGGCTTTTTGTGCTATAAGTGTGGCATAACTATAGACAAAGTGAATCATAACATGTATTGAAGGTATCATTCATTGAGAGTAAACTTTTGCTACATTTAGTGCAAAGAAAGCTAAGCCTTATATTTCGGATGAATCGGATGAACGGTTTCAAAGTTCTTCTGTTCATCAAAAGCACAAACGCTGTGAACAACTCATAGCACACAAGCAGTGAATAAGTGAAGCACTGGAACAGCACTGGAACCCAATTCACATCATTGTGTGAGAGTTGTGAGAGAAAGTCAGAGTTGGATCAGACGGTAGTATAAGTCGTTTTCAATATACACAAGATTTTGCATAAATTATATGGCGTTTGGGTCTCATTCTGAGCTCTGGTACCAATAAAAGTGTCTGAAGATATCTCAGTATTTATTCAGTTTTTCGCTCTGTTTTCACTACTATTCCCTACTTTTTACGTTCAATTTGTTCCGACACGAACCACCACTCTTGAAACCGGGTTCTCTTCAAAAACAAAGAAACAGAGGGAAGAGGAATATAAAAAATACTTTATTTTTTACTATTCTTCACTCAAAGAACAGCACATTTTGCACACTTTCTCTTAACGTTATCGCAACTCTTTTTTTGAATCTTTAAAATTCAAGTTATGTCTCACTTTAAAGTAAATCCTGTGCGCAGAGAAAGGGATGACTTTTTTGCATAAGATTTGAATCCTTTTAAACTCTTTATTCAAATAAATATATCTCGAATTCAGACGAAAATAATTTCAATTTTTAGACTAAATTCTCAATTAATTAGATATTTTCACCGAAAAGTCGGTGAAATCCAAATGAGAAGTAAAATCAAAAGACTTTAGTGTTTCAGAAGTGTTGCCATCAAAGAGGGATCAGATGAAAGCGAAACCGGTCTCTGACTCTAACTTTAAATGCCTTTCTCTGTTCTTCGGATCCAAATTGTTTTGGAGAACTCTTTCTGGAGCCACACTTCATCTGTTTGTGTGATATAATGGTTATGGTCTCAAACTTGTTGTGATAGTTATTGCAGTAATAATAAGATTTCATTTGATTTAAAATTTTTGTCAGTTTTTGCGTTTAGTTAAACAGTTATCCAAAGAGTTGGAGAATCGCTGAGTTAGTGCTAATCACATATAAATATATTACAGTATTAACTATAATAGTGTTGTCGGTATTTCTCAGTCAAAGAATGAAGTGTTTGTCCAATTTATGTCAAACTAATACTGGTTTAAACGGCAAAGAATGCGTCAAATTTATTACCCGTTTGCATGCCTTTCCTCAGTCTATACCCTTTTTTAAAAGCGTTAAATAAGTTGAGTGTCAGCCGAGGACTCACTTTGTTTCACTTAATGGACATTCAAAGGACAAGTAATTCATATCCATGTGCTCTCCTTGTGCTCTATCCTCACTCCACATCAATGTTAGACTCCATTTGGATGTCAATTCTGATCTGAAATCATCTCAAACTCAAAGATTCTAAACATTTTTGTTTTATCAATCATTTTGTTATGTTTTTCATCTCTAAGAAAACCCACATTTTTTGCATTTCTTTTATTTTATCGCAATTTTAACCAAAACTTTAATTTTTGTTTCCATTACTAAACTGTAAGAAATCATTGAAAAACACATTTAAGTCACTCTTGAATGTAATATACGAGACATTAACCGATGTATGAAATAACTCGTCTCTCTCTCTCTCTCTCTCTCTCTCTCTCTCTCTCTCTCTCCTCAATTTTTTGTGAGCTTTTCAAAGAGTTAGTAAAACGCTATAAACTGAAGTCAATATTAAATTACCCCAAAAATGAAATTAATTTTGTTTTAAGAAATATCCAAAGGATGTGATTCGATGCCAATCGCGTGATTCGAGATAAAGACCTAATCAGTTGACAATATATTGGCTCCACTTCCTGTTGGCTAATAGTCTGTGCACAGGAAGAGACACAACTGTTTGATAGAGTGATATAACCAAAAGTGAGTACAAGTTTTTAAGTGTGCCGTAAGAGTGAGAATGCATTTAGTTTTTAGTTTCACTAAATTTTATGGAAATCTGAATCAAAATTAATTTTTTAATGACAATCGATTCCCTCGACTCATATATTGGTTAAATTATACGAAAAACTTATTGTATTTAATGTTAAAATGTTTTGGAAATATTGTAGACATTTGAGAGAGTATTAGACACTTATGTATTCATATTAGAGGAGTGACAGGTTGTTCGCTATATTGCAAAACAGGGCTGAATATAATAAAAGGTTATTCAATATTGCAATTGGCGTCAAAAGAAAGTGCGACAACACTCACAACAACTCTAATATGTGTACTAAACCTAAACCTAAATATTGAATATAAGTCCGTAAATGAATATGAAATATGTGAACAAAAAAATCTTTTATACATAAAATCGATATACGTTTCCTCAACACTGAATCTCATATAAACTTATGTATAAATTCATAGCATTTTCTCGTTGTTAAGCTCTGGTGAGCCCAACACAAGCCCAGAGACTGTGAAAAATATTAAATTATATCAGAAAAGTAAGGCCTTAAAGTGTGAGCCCTTTGCAGTCGACCTGTTATTACATTTGTTTAAGTCGGGGCCAATCGACGAGTGAATACATTAACTGAAACATAAATCTTAAATAATTTTGATATTAGGTTTGAATTTTGGGTGTTTTCAATGATTTTCACTAATCTATAGCCAATATTAAATCAAAACAAATATTAAATTCTATTAAAGATTATTAATAATAGACTCAAAATAGAAAACTAATCTACTTTTTCACAGTTTTATGTATAATATGTATAATTATTTTTTTCACATTTATTGAACTTTTTTTTACTGGAGAATAGTTGGCTCTCAAACTGTTTTCCACTATAAACGCAACAAATTTTAATATTTTTTGACATCAAATTAAATATCGTATAAAACTTTTATCTGAGCTTTAAATACATATTTCATTTGAGGGCTTAAAAGAGGAGAGGGTCTCGCAATTTATATTAATAGCTTCCGAATATTATTCTATATTTTTTTGATAATATATTGTAAGTATTTCTCGTAATTATCGTTTTGTATGAATTATTATTATTATCAAAATCTTAAGTACATTAAAATCAATGATTACTTGGAATAGGAATTGATTTTAATAGAAGTCAAACCATTAAAAGTCATTAGAGTTGGGAATGGTTTGCATTCATCTATTTTTAGATCAAAGTTTTCTCTCAAAACAATTATTATGAAAAATAAATGAATTGATTATTTATCGATAATTTAATGGATGAAAATTCATATGAATTTTATTAAATGTATGAAAAGTGAAATCAAATTCTTTTATTATTGATGTTTGAGTCAAACGATTTGAGTTATGTCTGAGTATTGGATAGGAATCGCAGCGTAAATGTCAGGCAAAACACATTGACTTACAATAACTGATATATTTTGCTCAATGTTTGGCCCAAAAACTACTTAAGTTTAAAATTTGAAAAACTATAATATAATATGTTATATAAAAAAATCAGAATTCTAGAGAAGCGTTAGTTTTTTCAATTTGTTTATAGCCATAGAGGCTATGGGTTTGGGCTATGGCTGGCAATGGAAATATATTACACAATCTGTGCATTGATTTTAAAAAATATAAGATTTTCTGACGATTGCGGCGAACAGAATGTGTGACTGAGTGATAGAAAAGGACAGACAGATGAGAGTCAGAGCACATATGCGACCGCACGCATACAAATGTGCCGTCAAATAAAATCTGTAAAATTGGAGTTTATCTCAAAAAACAGTCGAATAAAGTGAAAAACCAATGATTTTAATAGAAAATAAATATTCGCTTTCAATACATTCAATACCGAATCGACGACTGAATATATTTTGAGTCACATTTGAGTCATGTGTCAAATGTTGGAACAAATCTATAAAATATTGGATCAACTATTTGGACATTAAAATCATTCCTCAAGAGTTTGAACGACAATATTCTACTTCATTGACACTAATGAATGTAATTCCTATTCAAGTCATGTTCACAATAACCACAAATTTGGTTAACCCAACAATTTTGTGAAAAAAAAAGTTTATTTTTGGTGAAAAATCCATTTAAATGTCAAAATGATCGTGGCAATTTCACGAAGGGTTTGATCTAATTTTAGCTCATCCTTTAGAATACCTGTTGACACGTCTGCATATAAATTGATTTGAGATCGGAATCAAAATTAATTATAACTAAAAATAGTATAGAATTTGTAAACAGATTATGAAATTTGATTCCAAATAATATCCGATATTTTTATTGAAATTAAAAATTCAGTGAAATTTTATATGACTTTTAGTGAATATCATTTGGATTTTTAATTGTTTTAATCACTTTTGTAATAGTTTTCATGAATTTTCATAAAAGATTTGGAAATATTTTTATGTCAAATGTTTTGTTTTATTTGTTTTAGTATTTGAACTTCAAGTGTAAACTCAAAGTTCATTTGTGTGACATTTGACGACATCGTTATACGAATTATTTTCGGTCTTATAGTTTGCAAACAAAAATTAATCGCAGTTTTGGTTTATTTGAAAATCAAAGACTAAAAACAGAACTAAAATAGAGAGCAAACAGAAAGAGAGGACTCAAAAAATATGAACTAATGATTAGAGATCGGGAGTCCATAGACGCCAATGTCCGGAAGTAATCAAAAGAATTATGTATTAGTCAGGGGAGGAGAGGAAAGGGTGCCTCTCCTCAGTCTTGAGCTCATCTGTAAAGCAAACTCCGTTCCAGTGCTTCAGTGCTCGCGAATAACGAGTCAATGAAAGACTGGATTCTTATTTAACGAAAACCAAAATACAGTCCAAAGAATCGCTTGAAATATATTCTGTCAAATAGTGACGAATTCAGTGGCGCTAAACACTTGACATATACTTTATTTTATTGCTCAGACATCGCATCCGACGATCAACTTTACTACAGAAACTCTGATCTTAGAGAAAGAGTTCAGATATGAACCAAAAAAGATAATCATTTTCATCAGATTTTGTCAAAAAATGTTCTAAAAGTGAAAAGTATTTAAAACGGGGATCTGTTTAGAGTTGGTCCCATTTATTGATAAGACAACCGTAAAAATTCTTCACACAGAATGACATCAAAAAATTGTTTTGCCCTAAAATTTGTCCCAAACTATTCATTATTGTTAACAAATTGATAGCTAACGTCAATCCATTCACTCAAATGAGATGCTATTGAGAAACACAGATTCAAAACAAATCCAATTAATTCGCAAATTTCTAAACTTATTTCCAAACATATGCTATAAAATTGATCTTTAAGTGAAATTTAGAGCCAAAATATTTGATGACATTATTATAATTTATTTATATGAACTGATATTTGATGTCATTTTCGAGTATATTGTTAAATGTTTAACAGATTTATTGAGTAAATGATTTATATAATGAGAAGACTTTTGATACTTTAATTGAAAGAACATTTTAAACGTTTTTGAGTCGTTAGTCAGTTGTTTGACTCCCGGACTAACTATTCATTAATCACTGACAGAGTTTTGTGTCATTTTTTGCTTTATTAGTCTTTACTCTCAAATAAAGTCCTATTTAATAGACTAACAGCTCTGATGACTAAATCGACTGAAAAACTGACGGATTGTTTGTAAATCACTTTTAATTATTTTTGGATTTCCATAAAAATTCAGATTTGAATAATTGATTCGATGGTAAGACTCATGTTTTGACTCAAATCTCAAGTTTTCAATTGATATGAGAACTCATCGGATATGTAGTCGATTGACTCAAAACACATTCAACTCATTTATCTAAAAATAGTTAGAAATCAATTAAATTTCAATTTCAATGCCATTAAGGGAATGGGATATCAACGGAGGAGTGGAGGAATCGGTTGTATTTCTGGCAATTAGTGGATAATTGTTGAGAATATTCTATTGCGGACTCGAAAACAAAGTTGAAGACAATAGTATCGTAAAGCGACACAACGTTTGATTGTGTGAACAAAAATAGCTCAGCATAAGTGAACTCACCATTTCCTGTATGAAAACACACAGACGTGTAATGGTTTGAGCCATATATCACTCATCGCATCCAATTTGCTCTTCAGATAAGTTGAGAATATTTTTATTATATATTAAAACAATAACTAATTAAACGATAAAATGCTTTATAAATGAAACGGAAAAATAAATTTTCAATCTTTTTAATGAAGACATAAATATTGAAATCAATTGACACAAAATACTTACAATTAATGTCTGAATATTTTCCCAAACAATAAGTTCTTTGATTTTATGTCTAATGTTTCAAAAGATTTTAATTAATAATATAATACTCATATTATATACTCTTTTTGTCGGACAATATTTGTGTGAAATTCAAAGAATGATAAATTGGGTTCAGACTCAGACTCCGGTCTCGTTTTGCTATTCTCTTTCTGTTTATAAAAATAATTCTTCAAATTTCTTCTTCTCATTGCACTTAAGGCTTATATTTAAGAATAGAGTGAATGGAGTGACAAAACTTTGTTAAAATGCTGTGCATTTAAAATAGAACAAAGAGTAAAATGAGCCAAACATCCAACTGTGCCCTCACAACAAGATGGTACAGGCAGGGGAGAGGGAGGAGAGAGAGAGAGAGAGAGAGAGAGAGAGAGAGAGAGAGAGAGAGAGAGCAATACTTTTGAAAAGCTATCCTAAAGTTAAAGCCTTAAAACCTGATGCCATAAGACATGCGATGAGTGCCTCACATATTCTGTCCTCACAATTGCTTTCTCCCAATTTCTCAGTGATTCTGTGATTTTAAAAACCAAAAGGCGTACCATTTTTTCATCCAAAGCTACAAATATTTTTTTATTTTACACTTTCCTTACATATATTTATAAATCAATTGTGAACTTATATTTTTGTTGTTGTCTGAGACCTAGTGTTGGCCTAACTCTGACTCTTTCCCACAGCTGTGCGAAAAGTTTTTATGGAATTTAAAATCAATGCGAATATGAGTTATATGAAAGTTGTTGCACAGACTGGTTGTCCATTCTTGTGGTCAAAACCAAATGATTATTATTTTTGCGAAACCTTAGAATAGAAATTCTGAGCCAAATGTCATTTACTGTTGTTTTTGACTTCCATTATATCTTTAATTATTTGATTTGAAAAATGATATAAAAACAAAATAAATTGTTTTCGTTATCGATATTATTGTAGAAATAGTTTTTCGTTGAGAATAAGTTATTCTTTCGTTTTCATTGGAATTCAACAAATAATTAATTATTTTTGAATCTATGAGTTGTGACACAACTTATAGATTGTCTACTAATGCAGAGGCTCTCAGAATATGTTTTCGACACCAAAAGTGTCATCAATTTTGGTTGAGTTTGATCCGAGAAACGATTCTTCATTACTTACTACTGATCCACTCTTAGCACAGATTTATTGTTCAAAAGCCAAGACTTTCAATGATTAGTAATCATTGATTACAATTTCTATCATTTTTGTCGCTTATAGTTCATTAATCATTCAATTCTTACGGAGTCTCTAATGAGAGGACTGGGTTTCACACCTCTCTCTACAAAACTGTTGACTTAATGAGAATAGAATGGGAGTCACAAACAAAAGCTTTTTTTTGTAAAAAATCAAAATCAAAGGAATTGTTGAGCGTTTTGTGATGAATCTCACTCTCTATTAAGGAATTAAATGCATTTAAAGAGAAATAAAACAATAATTTGTGTCCCGTTTTCATGAATCTGATGCTCATATATCTATCAGAGCAGTTCGGGGATAGAGCTCGAGTACAATATGCGGTTCCTTTTGGTATCTGTGCTCAAATGCAAAGGATTTTGTGAGCCGTTATTTTTAGTTTTGTTTTGCAGGTCATGCGAGTCATCCAGTTATGCATTCGTACGCTTAGCCTACGCTCAACACCGCTGCCTGAGCTCAACACAAGTGACAAATTATCGCAAACACTCTCTAATAATATGGTCTATAAAACACTATTTCACTCATTTACAAAATAATTGGTCACAAAAATGGTTTCATTATTTGATGTTTTTTCCTTTTAATATACAGAATGTAGAGTTTAAAAGTTTGTTTTGATTATCACTTCTTCTGTAGAATTGGTATCGTTTTCATTGACTTCCCGTCATATATATAGACATACAGAACAGCATACAATTCAAAGCATGTCTTTCGGTGTAATTCAATCGGACTTCTACTAAACTAAAGATAATTTGCAGAAACGCATACTTTTTAGTCGATTAAGAAATATAATTAACAAAAACGACAGTTATTTTACTTCTAGTTTAGAGACAAAAACCATTAGAATTGAAGACAAAGTTCTGAACGATTTAATAAAAAATTATTTATTTTTATTCTCCAAATCAACGACTGGTCAGTTGTGTTCAGCGCATATGTATTGTAGGAGTGGATGAGCGTCTCGTTGGGCATCACCTCATCCCTAACTATTAATTTGTAGGAAAGCTCTTCTGTTGGGGAATAGTATTGACTCCCGACTCAAACATTGGATACATTGTCCGTAGAGTTAGACGTGAATTGACTGAATAGTTTGTCCTGAGTGTCAACATTTATGGCGAATTAGAGTAAATCCAATTATGAGATCGTTTCACAAATGCCCTGATATTTAGATAGAGATTCAGATCTAAATAAAATGCTATCAATTCTGTTAACGATTGGCTCTACTTTTGCTTTGACTCCTAAACGAAAAAAAAATTCTTATTTTTCTTATGTCTCAAAAGTCAGTCTAATCTAATCAGAAGAAGATCTGACAAAATGACGATCAAAGCGATCAAACTCTGGTTTCCAAGTATTCCAATACTCAAAAATTGTGAGCCATAGCCAGAGCTGAGAACATAACAAAAAGAAAAATTATAAGAAATAAAAGTCGGGAAACAAACTATAAATTATTTGAATCAATAAAAACGTTTGACTCAATTCGGGACTTAATATAATATATAATTTATAGCGACATAACATTTACACTCAGTTTTTAACAGTTGTTTGAAAATCTTTGCCAAACCATTAAATTGTTTGAGTACTGGAGTCGTCCGTCGGCTCCCATTTTGACGGATAAGTTATCTGTATATCATTTGATGTAATATTAGATGAATAGAAATCTCTGGCAATCAGTTGAGGCGATCTTCGGATGCGGTCTCTCTTTTAGCCATAAGTGATGTAATTTTGTCGCAAAAGTCATAGTTATCGTCATTTCATGCATTGATGACTAGAAAGAGCCCTAATTTCAAATGACTGTCTTCGGAGACAACGAATTATATTGTGATTGAGCCCTGAGTTGAGCCCAGGGTTGAGTAGCGAACACACAATACTCTGTATTTGAATCACTTTCTCACTAACTATTGAGTGAATAAACATCGGAACGGAGGGCACAACAAATGCCATATTAGAAGAGCTCTCAAACCAGTGATCGCTCGGTTGCTCTCTTGTATCAGATAAGGTCTGCCATTAGTTAATGAGGCCGTTCGCCCCCTTCTCCTCATATTTGAAGAGAAAAAGAAGAGATTTCAGAGAAAAGTCTAATAATTAAAGTTTTCTTCAATTATTGTTAAGAGACCTGAATATCTGATTTACAGTTTGGAAGACAAGAAATTTTTTTTGTCTTTTCTCTCACTGTTCTCATCACTGGAATCACTAGAATCTCATATTTTTTTCATATGAGAGACATTTGAAACAAAAGCCTTACATTAATGTTAACCATAAATCTTAATCATTATCTGAAAAAGCCCTTAATTAACATTAATTACGAATTATTATAAATGATTTTTCTTATGCATGAAATTTGTTTTTATTTTTGTATATTTCAGTTCATTATTTTGCGTTCAAAATAAATACCGAAACTATTTGTTTGGCAACTCTTACCGCCAGACCTCAAGAAGTGTTGCCAATTGTTATATTCAGGACGTATTCAATGAGTTAATGAGAAATAGTTTATTGTCTTCTTCTAAGAAGATTTGGTTTGTATTATAACTTGAAAGTAGTTTTTTGTTTCAAAATAAATAAAGTTTTAAACTCTGAGAGACTCAGAGAAAGAGATTTTAAGAGACAAAAGTTCAGTTAATATCTGATTAATTGTATTTCTGTATCACTTTTATTGTTAACTATTTTTAACTAAATTTTGTTCCAATTTTAATAATAGTAAAAACATTTATAAAAACATTTTTTTTGAGCCAAACCTACGAATTCACGAACAGTTCGGTAATGAAAAAATGTTGTCTCGAGTTGTGTTACGTAATATGTCTTTAAAATTAAAGTTTTTCCGAAAAAAAAAGTTTTTATTTATCGCATATTTTTATCTAAGATTTGAAGATAAACTTGAATTCAACAAAAGAATAGTGAAATATCAGGTTTTAAATAAATTTGTATTCATTACACAAAAAGTAAATTCTGTTATTGTATGTAATCAAAGAGATTTGGTTTCAGTATTGGCTTTATTTTTGGTAATGTTTGGTAATGAGGATAACGACAAACATTTCAAACAAATTCTTCAGTGTTTGGTAACCGTCACTCCTCTTCAGAAAACCTTCAGATAATCACTTAATGATTGTGTCATTCAATTCGGTTTGAGATAAGATTAATTGATTTGTTTAAGAAATACTTAATCTTAAAAACTTTGAATTTTGAAAAACAAGATTATTATAAAAATTTAGCTTGGTGAGTCATCTTCAAGCAATTCTCTTTCATTCGGTTTCTAACTCTGGATTAGTATATCCTCTGAAATACTGGACTCAAGTCACGAATCAAATAATTTAATACAAATATTATTTGCATTCGAGTGAATGCCCTTCAGATAATAAACGAGGCCTTTCATGACTGTCCCCTTAGTTTTGTTCTTCACTCAAAATAAATAAAAACTCAAATGACTATCGAAACAATGACTACGAGAGAACTGGTGTGTAATCAAAGATGAAAATATTTCTTATGATTGCTTCAGAAAAGTTGGACTCACGTAAGAGTGGTTTTCAAATAATATCAAAATTATTGTAAAAAAATATTGAAATCCTTTTTTAGAAACAAAACTATTTCTTAAATTGAATGAAAAAATGTTGTCCTCTCTCTCTCTGTCTCTCACTATTCACTCGATATAATGCATAACATATTGAATGACTGCCCGAAGCAATCAGTGGACAAAAGGATCAAATATTGAATATTTGAGAATCAAATACTGAACCCGTATTTCAAACTTTTCATTAGTATCTCAATAGATATATCCAAAAAAGTTAAGTACTATTGAAAAGTATTGATATTTTGCAACGATCTGAAGACTTTTCAAAACCGACCTATAATTTAACTTTTATTCGTCCAATTAATTCGTAAATTAATTGAAACAAAACTATAAGTTTTAAAAAAGTTTTCCATTAAAAGATAAATTTGTTATCAATTAATTTGAAATTAAAATTATGTTATCATTAGAGGAAAACATTGAGTTACTAACACTCAATGCTAATGAATCTTTGAACCGACAAAAAACCAATCAATTTAGTGATAAATATTATTAATTTGTCGATAAGTTTGAATAATTTTGTACTAAATTTTATGCATAAATATTAAGTAATTCAAAGCCATAATCAAAACTTTTACTAATTGTGTAATAATTGTGTAATCCTTGTTCTCAAACAAAACCTCGACTTTCAAACTGAAGCACAAAAACCTTAACAAAAGTTTATTAGAGAACAAATTTTTTACTCATTAGACAAAAGTATAAAAAAGTTAATTATTTAAAGAGATTTTTATCGGTGTTTCCGATCCAAAAACCGTTGATAATTAAGAAGAAGATTGAAGAGGAAGAGAGGGTTCATACAAATTACTACTCCTTTATATTATGGATTACTGTCTATAGAATCGCTTTTTATTAACTATTTTTCTCTTTTGTTATTTGTCTTCAGTTATAGATTGGATACAAAGATTTGGGATTAATATAAATAAAAACAAAATATGTTTTTCTATATTTGAGATTATGGTTAAGATATGGAAAGAAAAAACTAATACTTTATTTCCCGATGAGATTAAAATAACATATATTTACGATATAATAATGGAATGAGTGGTGAGTCGTGAGAAACATATCGGCCCTAAGTTTTGGCTCAAGATTTGAGGTTATCTTTCGATTGATAGACGTTTTCATATTATATAAAGCATTGACTTTAATAGTAATACAATATCGGAGACGAAAATTGCATTCAATATAAGAATAATATTCTGTGCCATAAGAATGACCGGATGTTAACGCATAGAAAAGACACTCATAGAAGAGCTCTGAGAGTCAGATACTGGCCGTTCATCTGCCTGTGCTGTTGAGCCGATCATAAAAGAAGCACATATTCTATGCCTCAATAAACTGAACAGTTATGTGACTTATGTGACGATATGAGTATATCAGACGACAATACATAACTAAAATCTGCGGAAACTCTGTTCACAATAGGAGTGCAATCAGTCGTAACAACATTGAGATGAAGAGAATCGCAATCGAATTGATCGCTAAGAGAATGACTCCCGAAATGAGTCTTTCATTGGAATCACTCAAACTTAAAACCGGATAATGTAATCAGATTTATGCCATTCCTCTCCCTTTCCCTCTCCCAAAGTACTCTCAATTCGTTTCCACATTATTTTCAATCAAATAAATAGAATAACTATCAAAACGTTTTCCCTTTCATTAGATTCCTGGAAAAGTTTATTTCAAATTAATAGAACTAGCTACTTTTAGGATTTTTCTAGGTCATTCTTGTGGACTTGTGGTTCAAACATTATTCCATCATTGTTTGGCAAATTAAATTTTTACAATTCATTAATTACAATTTAAATCTAGATCATATGGATTTACATTCTGTAGATCACATTTAGTAAGATATAACCAAGATCATTTCCATTTTAATTTTAATAATATTTAAAATATATTTTTAAAAAAAGTCATTTAAACGATTGTCAAATAAATGGTTAATAAAACATTTGTTTTGAAAAATAAATGGTCTTTAAGTCAAATAAACTTTTATTTAAATAAAATACAAATAATTCTGAATTCTGTTTAAATTCTGTTAGCGATGAGTGACTGCCATCTCTTGTTATCAAATGATATCGTTTTATATCTTAAGAATTTGGATTCATTCAAATGAATAGTAAATTACATTTTAATGCCTAAACTGTTCGTTATTCTTGTCATTCAACTAATATCTGGTTATTTAATAATAAGATAATATTTTATTCCAATATTTAATTAAAATTATTTTTATTAATAAAATTAACAAAAAATTAAATTAAAATATTTATAACAATAACTGAATAATTATTATGACTTATGACTAAAACATTGATTTAGTCTAAAATCGAGGCATTGATTGAGAAGTCAATCACTTAATTCTATTTTAATAACAGAATCTACTTTACTCATCAATATATCAATTTAACAAGCTTAATTATATAACGAATCACTAGTTTAAATAGAATGTTGTTCCGCCCATAAATTGATTATCGATAATATAGTGGGCATTTGAGGACCTCCCGGTCCATAGCCAAGAGATTCTCATAAAAAATATTGGAATCCACCCATTCCTAAGACACCCGACCCTAACAGAGCTCATCCCTCGGATCAGATGTGAATAATGTTTGAGTCGAGGCATCGATTTTGCCATTAATATGATTGTGAGATGGGATGAGAGGCACTTCATCTTTGTTTCTAATGGAATTCAATGAGATGTCGTCCCTTTCGCTGCTGTCTTCATACGGGGATGACTTCCGAGAGGCTCCCTGTAAGTCGACTTCACTCCTGAACGACGGAACAGCGTTTATCATATTCTTCAGATTCAGTTGTTTTTGTTCAGACAGAGAACGGGTCAGATTGGGTGGAGTCGGCGCCGGATTCTTCTTATATGAGGCCCTCCTTCTGCTGCTGGAACCGGGAGTACTGGAACGGGTGGGCGACTGTGGTAGGGATGTGGACGAGACGGACAGGTTTAAGGATGTGTTGTCATGACTCGGACTTGAGGTCGGCGGCGGTGGCGGTGCCGGTGTTTTCTTGAGTCTCCGGGAAGGCGATACACTATCGCTGACCGTTGAGGATGAAGACGGAGCGGGAGATCTATGGTTTACAGTCGATTCAATATCAGCTTTAGTTGTAATTAAATGACCGCTACTTTTACTACTACTTGTGCAGACGTCCTGACCTTCATTTCCTTCGCTGATGGGCTCGTCATCCAAACGATGTCTGCGTTGTTCCATCGATTCAGGATCTGTTGCACTCGGAATGTCATCTTTTTCTATGGCTTTGTTGTCATCATTTGGCGACTGAGCGGTCGAATGGTTGGGTGACATCGAAGTCGACTTATGGTGAGTGGGACTCACGTTTGTGCGCGTCTTTGGAGATGAAGTATTGGAAACAATGCTCGACGTCTGGTTCTGGCTTTGGCTTTGAGTTGTCTCACATTCACAACTCGTATCAGAGCTGAGCCCTCTCTTATTGCGAGCCCTTCCGTTAGCTCCTAATATAGTCTTCGCCCGTCTCTTCTGTTTTCTTAATTTTCGTTTTCTTTTGTCTTTAATCCGTTTTTTCTCTCGAAGTGAAGACGAATTGTTCGAAAAACAAGAGACGAGTGATCGAAGTCCAGCCATTCCCGACCGGTAGTAACGGGTTGGAGACCAACCCCTTTCTGTATCACTATCTAAGTCGGACTCATCGGTCAATACTCCACGTCTTATATAGACCTGAGGGGAACCACTCGATGGTAGACTTGATATCGAGAGATCACTTCCACGTCTTTCCTTCAGTGAACTATCGTTTGGTTTCGGAGAGGGATTCGGAGATGGTTTCGAAGAGGGGTCCGAATTGGGTTTCTTCACAATACTTGTCGGCGCAGATAATGTGTTCCTTTCGTCGTTTATTGTGACTGATTTGCGCCGAAATAGCGGTTCAGTTGGAACTGTTCTGAAGGACGCCATGTCATGGAAGGGCAGCCAACTGGTACCTGGAGCCAATAGAGGTTTGGTAGCACAGGGCAAGTCCTCTCCGCCGCAACACATCTTTGCGTGAGGTTTGCTCGAAAAGTGGCACATATGAGCCAAACCGGGCCGACCGGCCAAGTCGTCCAAACGTGTTCTGCCTTTCGGTTTTGTGGTCTTACAGATGTGAGCGCAGGGATGGTTACAACTCGGACACTGACAGTGCCTCTCATTTGTCATATGGACGTCGTGTCCGACCTATTGATCGATATATTGAAATGTGAACTGACTTTCAATAGATATTGAAATGGATGTCATTATTCACATAAAACACGGAATTCGTGCAAAAATATTATCTGCGAATCAATTCTGATTTCATGCGTCAACACATTCAAGACGTGACATGCATTGGATGTATTTCAGGGCTCAGGACTGGGATCTCATACGGACTGCAATTGCGGTCGCATTCAAACTAAAAATGGAAAAATCGAAATACAATTACTGAACAATAAGTGCCACACAATAAGGAAAAGGCTATCCTTTGAATAAAAAGATTAAAACCAATCAATTGGAGCGAAAGCCAAGAAATAATCGATAAAACAAAATAAAAATAAAGACATATATATAAGACATGAGAGACTTGTTTTGATGACTTACGTGATGCGGAGCGTTGAGAGAGCAGTGCTGTACCACAACACTCGGCGATCTCTGGATACTAATTAGTTGTCCCGGTTTTAGCTGCACTGACATCCTTGAGAGCATTGTTCCTATCAATTGATACAAATCTAATTACAATTCATTATCAAAATACAGACACAAAGTGTTTTAATTCAATTAATTGTTTTGTTATAAATGGATAGAAATTTGCTTAAAATCTTTTCGTTTAAATTTTGTTCCAATAAATTGAAATCCATTTGTCTTTTTAGTGAGACTTTGAAGGATTGAATCGATTTTTGCCAAACTTTGTTAGCATTTAATGAATACAATATTTTATTTATTTTCCTTCCCTTTCCTTAACACAAATCAGTAAAACATTTTTTCTTTTCTTCTCTTCCGAATCGATTTGATTCATAAATCTCTAAAAAAATTATAAAGACTTACATAACATAAGTCGTGTTTTCAAGGATTTCGAGGAATAATACTTTTATTAAACTGAAATCAACTGAAAACTAAAAAAAATTCAATCGATTTAAAACTTGAGAACAACTTTTTTTATTAAACTTTTTTTTTCTTCTTTTCCCCAAAGACTCAGACTTTTATGAATCGTCTGTCAGTCAAATCAAAAGTTGAAAACAATAATTGAAACCAAAAATCAAATCATAAGAATAATACAGATTTAAACCGAAATATTTTTGAAATAAAGAGATTACTGACCAGATCGGGGTCTTCCGGCGTAGTTATCAACTTTAGTGAGGGCTGACAGCGGAAGGAATTTCGCAAAATTCTCTTTAGCGACGAAATAACGGCGTCCATCAACTGTCCCATCACCAGAACCGATGCAATTGTCCTAAAATTGTTTGAAATATAAATATTAATATTTTTTGGCGTCAATCCCGAAATACATACAAATTCTACGCCAACCGTCCAGTCATTCGTGATTTGTGGCATACGTCCAATCCATCGAACAGATCCAAACTCAGGTCCGGATGTCTTAACCCACGCAACTCTCTCACCCAATGACAGCGTCGGAGCGATCGGCTCTTCAAACAGGGGCTCATCGTTTCCGGAGCTGTCGTCACCGTCTTTTGAGTTTAGCACTGATTTAAATGAATTGAAAACTTAAAAAAAAGGAAAGACTTCTTACCAACAAATCTAATCTTTTTCTTACGAAAGTCGCAAATTTCAGAACAGGTTTGCATTGAATGCAATCAAATTTGAAAAAACAATATTCGAGTCTTTTCGACGAATTATAAAATAACCAAAAACTGAACGAAATTCAATAGAATTGCAATAATTTATACGTTTTTCAATCGATAGGAAACAATAATTTCAAAGATTCGCTTCATTTCACTATTAAAAGCATTTATTATATAACAGACTTTAGGATCAATAAAAATCGATAATTAAATTTGAATGCAGTGCACGACTTGCCTCATGTCGTGATTCATCATTAAGAGGGGACTGTCTTTCAGAGTCAACCAAATAATTATCGAATAATTAAATTTAAAATTCATTCGATTTTGAGAAGAGTTAACTAAAAGCTGACAAAAAATGCGTTGAAATATTCATTTTGTGGTTCAATTTAGTCAATAATATTCATTGAAAATGGAAGGAATGGAAACCCACTTCACAGACATGAATATGATTTTGGCTCTAATATTGGTATTCAATGTTTATTTGAATCAATAAAATAAATAATTCATTTCGAGACTCCGAGCACATATATAACTCAAACACTTATGGAAAACAATAATTGAAGTGAAACTAAATATTCTAATCCATTGAAACAGATATCAAAACCACATTAAACTGAATAATGGTTTAAATTAGCGATCATTAGGTAGTACTGCAGTACTTCTCTCGATTCAACACAAGAATATTCTGACTTTTATTCGATAAAATATTTTCAACAAAATCACTGAATTCAAGGAATTCTTATAAAGAATTTTATTTTTGATTGAAATGTTTGGACACTTTAAATAGAAATACTATTCCTCACGAATATTGTCTTACAATTGAACTGAAAATAGAATTTTGAAGAAAATCATCGTTTTTTGCATCAGATTCTGTCATTTGATTGGACAGTAAAAAAAATTCATAAATCAATGTTTGAATTTAGATCTTGGAAACAAAACCCCTATTGATAATACATGTAATGATTAGGTCAGAGATGAGCCCATACTCTGATGTGCTGTGCGAGCGGTTTGTTTCTCAAATGAAAGAGATATGCCTTGAATTGGCATAAAATGTGAATTTCATATATTTTTACCACAAAAATAACTTTTTATTCAATAATATTAGGCCTCAGAGCCATCAGATGAACCATTTTAACAAACTTAAGGCTAAATGCAATTTATTTTCTCAATTTGTAGGCATTTTTATGGCAACAAATTCTGAAGAAAATGGTCTTCTATTTGAACATCGATTCTAATATAAACTCGATTTCAATGAATTATTTAGTTTTCAAATTTATTTTTTATTTACACAAAATATTATTCAAATTCAAAGAAAAAGTTCAATCATTTAATATGTTTTGACGTGAATTTAAATTTGTATTCTGTTCAATGTATTCATAAACTGTTCAAGGTGATCATCAATTATTCACAACCAGAACAAAAATAAAGGGATTCCTCTAATGATCCCAACGTTTTGCAAAATAAACGTTTTTAGTGAATCTTTTAGATGAGTGAAACAATTTACTCAATAAAACAATTTTATGACTCATTATTGATAATGAGTGGGAAAGGCATCGATTTTCTGTATCACTAATGCAAAAGTTAAAATCAGGTCAAATATTACCATGCAAAAGCATCTTGAATCAACATATCGTATGAAATTTTTCATTCAATTTGCAATTAAAATGAAAAATATTTATAAAATAAATTTGAAGCAAAAAAAAAAGATTTCAAGGATTAATATATTTGGTTAAGAAATAGAATGCTTTTGTCTGATTAATTGGCCTGTGTTCGACCTTGCTCATCTTAATATAAGATTCAGACGATATTTTTCGATCAATTTTTCTTCAATAACACAATTATAGGGACAGAAGAGTTGAGAGTCAGAGGAAATGCAATCACAATAAGTAAGTGTTATTTCTCATGAATTTAAGTGTTTTCTATTGAATTCTTAAATAAAGTCTCTTTTGTTGTCGTATTATAACTAATGATAAGTGAAAGTCATTTAAATTCAATTAAATTTAGAGAAAATAAAAAATAGTTTTAAGTTTTGTTTGATTAATGAGGAAATCATACGATTCTTGTAATTGAGTCAAAGAATTAACTAAATGATAGTCAGAGGAGGAGTTGGGCTTCGCTTTGAAAAACAGATTAATTACTTCGAAGACGAAAAAAGACACAAAAAATCCAATTAAGAGAACATGAAATGGGAATACCTATACCTGAGAGGAATTGTCCAAAAGTCGACTGACGTTTTTTGGCCAAATATGAGGGAAGAGTTCGCACATCAATGCTATGTCGGGCTCCGGTACGCATCCGGAAAGCATTGCCCAGAAATGCCTGCGACGATGGCTTCGATAGTGTGGCCAACATTGGCGGTAGTGGCGGTGTTCGCCCCGGACTCGCCTTTGAGCCATCGCTCGGACTTTTTGGGCTCTTCGGGCTTTTGGCCGGAGATTTGGGACTTGTGCTGATCTGATCTTTAGAAGGAGTGGCCGGAGATTTGGTCACTATTGGGGTCACTGTTGGAGTCAACTGTAATCCTAATGTCTTTTGGGGGCCTTTTATCGACAGAGAGGAGAGTGGAGGCGGAGAATGATTTGGGCTCTCATTGTCCTCATCTTTATTCCCGTTCATCACTAATTCAAAACCACAGAATCGATAACAGAATTGACGACAAACGACACGATATTTAAAAATAAGAGATAATATCAAAGAGATAACAGATTTTGAGTTATAGCCAATCAATCCATTGCTGTCTCCAAAAGTTTATTTGAATAAAAAGAGCGAAAATTGAGAGGAATTACTGTTTTTGTGACAACTCTTTGGTTTTCAAAACAATTAACTGTCATTTTGAAGGACTTCACATCTGTTCAGTTATAGTGACCTCTACTGACTGTTTCCAATCGATACCAAAACTGAATAATCACTCAAACCTTTACCAAAACATTTGGAGACAAACACTTTTGATTGGATGCTTCGGATGCTAAGACACTCACAAAACTCAACCCATTCCTATGCCATACTTATTGAGAGGTGTGGCCACTTTTGCCTGGGCATTATCAGGGCATTATCTGGGCATCTTTGATAACTTTTTCTCAATACCAACCGTCGAATCGTTCCCTTTGAATACGAGTGAAGTTTAAAATTCTAATCAATAGTTTTGGGTTTAATCCATAAGTTGTGACAAAATTCAGAATATTTTTCATATCAAATGGTTTTTGAGTTATAAAAAGTCCCAAAATGTAGACTCAATTGAATTGAGTTAAGGTTAAGTCAATTGGAAAAACACTATCGAAGAGAAAGAGCTATAAATTGGAAACAGTCGGTAGAGGTCTCCACTTCTCAACAGATGTCGAGTCCTTCAAAATGACAGATAATTTTGAAGCGAAAAAAATTTAGACAAAAAAACTCATCTTTTCCTCAATTTTGGCTCTTTTTCATTGAAATTGGCTCTGAATTAATAAAACGGTGATTTATTACCTGTAATTTAAAGTATAATTATCATATAAATCACCTTGCTCTTATTTTAGAGACAGATAAATAAGATTAATATATAATTTTGTTGACAATAAACCGATTCGACTGTATTTTTGTCTCTTTTAATGTCATATTAGTTGACAACAAATGATTGTCTCATTATTTTAATTCATAATTCATTTAAATTGTGTTTATATTTGATTTCATAATTAATTTTGTGTTAATTATTGTATTGGAAGTAATCAAACAAAACATTAATTCATTAATTTTTGTCAACAAATAAATCAAACGATATTCGAGTCAATCATTTCAACAAATTTTCTTTTGTGTCTCAAATCTATTGATAATCTAAGAAGTAATGCAAAACCAGACGAATCTGATGTCGTCTTCGAGTGGTTATCATCCGATTGTTATGAGTATAAGAATAGCGACAAATAGACTGAACTTTCCGTCAAATGCTCTTCGAATAGCATTTTAATTGCATTTCTCAACTCATCCACAGAAAAGACAATATCATTGAACCAATTGTTCATTGATTTGATTTATTCATTGATAATAACTAACATTAAAGACAAAGACTAAAGACATGAAACTTCTGGAGAGCAGTCGATTTGAAGCATTGAATTCTGCCCTTCATTTCGATGCCGGACAGTATCAGATCATCGGAAGGTATGACACCATTTCAGACATTCATTGATCTCTTGTTTACCACACTTTGCAATCGGTTCCAAAAATTTTGATTAATTTGAGTTTCAATTAAGTGATGGCAACAAAAATAGCCCTATTTTTGGCTCTAATGACAAACTGTTTAATCGATTTGGAGATAAATTTTTGCTATCTATCGGTTTGTCTTAAGTTTATGCTTCAGATTATAATTATCTTCAGTTCGTTATCCGATATCATTAATAATAGTCTTATTTCTTGTTTTTATTTGAGTCTCAATTTTATTGATTACTGTCGACTCGAGACCCAATTCAATGTCAAATCATTTATAGTCTTTTGTCAAACATTTGATGAAATTCTTTGTTATTTTTCACCCCTTTTGGTGAGACTATCAACTGTTGAGACACTTTTGCAAACTATTTCTCAATTGATTCAAACTTTTTAACCAATTCGTCAAAAGTTGGCTAAAATAACAACTGATTTGTCATTTGTTTGGTTTTATACAAAAATAAGAAAAATCCGGAATAATAGCAATTCTTGAGATGAAAAATGAGATCTCTTTCCATTGGATTCTATTATTAAATGATTTTCTTAAATGAAAAACACATTTTTCACCCAATTATTGATAGAAAACATAAAGAATTGGTTTTATTTGTATTTAATGACAGATCTTATGATTCATTAGTTATTAGACTATTTTCGGTACAATTGTTTGTCTATTATTTGAGCTCTTATTGAATCAATTTATTATCTGTTCTCATGAGTGGAGGAATGGGTCTCAAGAGATCAGTTCTGATAAATAGAGTTTTGATTTAATATTTAATTATTTATGAATTGAATGTTTTTTTGTGGACAGAGTGGAGAGCTATTCGTGTAAAATGGCTGGAAATGAGAAAAAGCTCTATAAGACAATGCATGCCGAAGAAGGCAAGAGTCCTAACGACTTGCAGGCATTATCTCCGCCGCAAACCATTATATCCCACTCTCACAGCCCTAACAAGGGTTACAGGTATTGACTCAATTGAATCATACGATTATTTGCCGTCATTTCAATCGATTATCAAAAATACTGACCTCTTATCCAATCAAATGATAGCCGGAGTCAAAGCGATGACGGAGAGGGATATCTGTGCGACACAATCAGTAGAAAAACACTCTTCTATTTGATTGCGACACTGAATGCCTCGTATCCGGACTACGACTTCAGTAATTCGAGAAGCGATGAGTTCAGTAAAGAGCCCAGTATTAAGGTTTGCACTCAAGTCTATTAGCCATTTATTTCAGACATACCTCACCTACTAATCAATAAATTTATGAATGACTGAGCAATTCATCCCAAAAGTGATCGATTAGATTATAGATCAGATCAGAGACTGCTTTCAATATTAGAAATTTTCCAAAATTTTTACATAAGTTTAATACATTTCGAGGAAATATTCGATAAAACTATTGATAAGAATAGAAGAGAATGTGATTTATATTTTTGATTCATTTGAGACAACTTTCCAAAGGATTAGTCTTTTATCTTAAGAGAGAAATACGTGAACCGTTTGTCTGTATTACAGAGGGTTATGGATGCCGTCGACTCGAACTTCTTCAGCACTGCCGCCCGTCAGGCATACAATGGGGTTAAGGCTCAGCTGTGGTCAGCTATTGATAGCGAAATAAACTTATCCGAGTGCGACATTTACAGGCAAGTGCCGATCCTCTTGTGCTGTGCTTTTAGACGCACTTTAAATGCCTGTTTGGACTCACATAGAGTCAGAACAGACTATAACTCAAAAACTATATCATATAATAGAGAGGAAGAGAAGAGAAAAATCAATAGAAAGCCATTTATTGTTATATCTCTAAACCTATTCTTTTCATACACTTTACAGCTATAATCCTGACCTCAATTCGGATCCATATGGAGAGGACGGATGCCTTTGGTCTTACAATTACTTTTTCTACTCCAAAAAACTCAAACGGATTGTCTTTTTCACTTATCGCGCACTCAGGTATTCCTTCTGATGCCATCCCTTTTTGACTGACGAGTCCAAGACTTGTAATTTAAACCTAATATCGATTTGATTTATGCCTTTTTTCATATAATTTATTTAAAAATAATTATTGAGTTAACCCAACACTCGCTTTATTTTAGTAAAATGGATAGCTATGAAGTCCTGTCCGGTGCCGACTACTCTGCCGTCGACTTAGATATGGATGACGTTTAGATGAGAATCTCTTCTGTTGTCTCACTCCAAGTGATCCGTCATTTATAATAAAATCAATATATTTTGGAAACACTTATCCGTCTGTTCAGTGCATATGTTTTGCTTAAGTCTTATCTAATTCTCAATTCATTAGAAAGACATAAAATTCTGTTCCCTTTTAAGTTATGGCTAACAATGAAGTAGAGTCTGAAGTGAAGTCTATATATAATTTTTTTTTTGAGAACTTTCTATTCAGAACTGATGACAAAAAAACATTACGTTTTGCTATTCATTATATAATTAATTTCATATAATTATTGAATTTAATAATCAATTTATTTTCCAAACATTTTAATAGTTTTCTTCGCTTTTATTCGATTTATTTGAGTTTAAGTATTATTTGAATTATTTTTTGTAATTTTGGTTTTTAGTCGTTTTAATGGCTCTTATAATTTGAGTTAACGTTTATTATTAATGATTATAATAATTGTGATTATTATTGTGTCGTTTGAATTAAAGCACAGATAAAAATAGTTGTGTTCTTTGCAGACGATCGACAAAATCATATCAATCACGTAATCGTTGACTTCATCGCCAAAATTACAGTACAATTGACAGAAACAGTCATTTTTAAAGTCAATTCGATAACAAATTTCATAATAAGTTAGTTATAATGTTATATATATTTAGATCTCTTTAACTAATATTTCAAATCCTAAAGAATCGATGAATATATGGTTTTCTCCACAAAAAAAACTATTGTATAGTATAATACAAATTGTGTTAAAATCAATAAACTATAGAAAATAAAACACCAGAAGAGTTGCCCTTAATTTCAATTATTTGCTTAAAATATTTGATTTTCAAAAATAATAACAAACAAAACAAAAACTGATTTAACGTTAAAATAAAAATAATAAAAAAAAGGTTTGCGTTTCGGATACGCTTTGAAGCAAATTAAGTGTTTGCGTGAGAAGAGAGACACAAAATCGCATAAAATTTATGCAAAAAACAGTTTACATAAAACAGCCCTTAATTAGAGTAAAAGACTATTATGATTGGTGTCTGTCCTCATCTATATCTCAACACATCCGATGCGTACCAACATATATAGGCGTCGGAGAAGAGACGGCGCGGCATTTCGGGTAACATTTTGTCGTCTTTTGTGTTCAATAGAAAAGTAGTTCCCTCTTCGCTGAGCCACCACCTGATCGATAGGTAAGGGGACAGGTATTCAATTATAATACTATTATCTAATCATTTGTGTCATAAAAATACCTCAAATCTGGAAACGAAACCACTTCTGGGATATTATAGCCGTTCTGTTCACCTAAAAAAACAATTGAATAAAATAAGAACCTGAATATACTCTTGTAATAGTCGTACCCTTCCTGTCAGCCATACTATCAAAGAAGCACCAAGGACTATCAGGACCCGAACCACACTTAACAAACGATACGTAATGACTGTTTTGACAAATAAATAATTTAATTAAATGGATCGGGAATTGAGTGAAATGAGCCAAACCTGGTCTCAATGCAGAGGACAGCAAACAATTCCATATAAATGCGGGGAATCTGTGAGTGTTCTTTCAACATATTGAACTCGTGAGGGATCGACAGTCGAGTTGTCTTATGTTTTGATCTTTTTTTATGCGAATGGTTTTTGTCAATACATTTACCGCAAAAGGCAGTCGAATCGAGACCCTCTCCGAACAGACCAAAGCATTCTTTGCACTCAAACTCTGCGCACTGACCACAGATAGCGCACTGACGCGGACTGTTCTCCAAGACATCGGTTATGTCCAGATAAAGACTAGGGATAATTCGCGGATACATTTTGAACTGTCGGCCAAATCTTGGCATTTGAATGAGAAGACAGGGCGGAACCTCTCGAAGCTTTATATCTGACGCCAAAAATGACTGATCGAACAGCTGTTGGACAGTCGGAAGCGTCAGTTTCTCGTCTTTTTCAACAAATAATTGATAGAAAAACGATTCCAAACCAGAACTGAGTTTAAGATAGGGCTCAGCTTTGAGTATCTCATTCAGTAAAAGGTTTAGAAACTCTTCCGGATCTTTCTCTTCAGATGTGAGTCCTCTAACAGAACTGATTCTTTCGAGAAGTGTTCGCAAATGCATTACTCGATCGGCTCTAACGTAGAGGTTAGCCCTCAAAGGGTTTACTATCTCTTCTTTGAGTACTCGTTGGACTTCCTTATACTCTGGTATGTCGTCCGGACGGGGCGGACGGTGAAGGAGTGACTCAAATATTGTGGTACAGGAAAACATTGAGAATAGGGTTGCGTCCAAATAACAAGAGTTGTGGTGGCCTTGAATTCCACGGTTTTTTCCGCACAGGGCCTGAAGGTCTTCAGTGGTGCTCAAAGGCGGCACATCTCCGGTTACTGTCGGACAGTCAATGCTTCCAAATAATGCACTTCTTCTGCGTTCAGACATTGAAGCGAAACGACTGTCTTTCACACAATGACTCAATTTAACGAAATACCCCTTTTTTGGGGCGCATTCGAAATATCGCTTCCCATTGAAAGTGCCGTCAGATAAGCCGTTCACCTCATCTTCGAGTTCCACTCCAGCCATAAGACAATCATCTGATTCATGACTTCCTTCTGATTGAGGCAATGATCCGATCCATCGAACGACTCCATAGCGGGAAAAGCCGTCGATATTCAGTTCGACGACTGAACCGATTTCGAAGTCATGTGAAGACAAACCATTAATTTGTGACTTCAAACCAAACGACGGATTCGTTTCAGACAAACAATTATTCCACGAATTAATGGTTTCATTCTCTGAAATCTTCTGCCTTTCGCTGGAAAGGGATGAATGAGTGGTGACAGCAGTCAATGGTTTTTCACTCAAATGATTGCTAATAGCAAGTGAAGGGCTGGCCATCGAAGACATCGATTTGACTTTTGATGAGTTGTTAGTATTGCTATTATGAGAGGAAATACTTATGTTTGCGATCGAAACGTTATGAGATTCAATTGGATTCGCTTCAGATGTCATCGGCTTCTGGTTGTAAGACATCTGAGAGATTGGAATTCGTTTTTCATCACTTTTCAAATCCAAGTCCTTCTGTGGCTTAGATTTG